>JAQIWU010000307.1:0-28808 GCA_034696445.1 Isotomiella minor
CCGACAAAATTTTGATTGTTGACAGATTCTAGCACAATTTCTACATCGCATTGGAGTAGTCGCGTTTCGGTGAAATAACGAGCCTCTTCTGCGAATGGCTCGGTATTACCAGGATCGGGTTTCCCTTCTGAGTCCAGCTTGAAACCAGGGCACTGTAAAAAAAACAACAGACTCAGTAAATAAAGCTTTTTTATGCTTGCATTACAAGATTCCATACCCGTATTCCTGATATCATCACAGTGATGTAGTTGAATGAAGGAAGAAGGAAAACTCTAACAGTTGAACCATCTCGAACATGCTCGACCACTGCTGAAACCGGCTTCTTTCCAAACTTGTCCAAAAGCAAACGTGGATTTTCCAAAGACCATGTGACATTTCGAACATGTTGGCTCTAAACAATGAATACGCAATAAAGTAACTATTTGAACCGTCATATGAAGCACAAGTACACCCTCACCTCGGAACCCTCCTCCCATTTCCCTTTCTTTGCAGCTTTCGCAGCCTCTTCCAACTCGGCAAGAGCAGTGACGTCGCTTTTCCCTTCCTTCCTGACAGTGGCTAATCCGGCAGAAATGATGGATTCAGTCACGTTTTCCGCCGTTTGAGCATCTTTCCCGATCAAGACCACGCCATACTCCCTCCCCGTAGTCGGAACCTTGTAGTCGACTGCGAACCAAACTTCCTTCCCTACCAGTTTTTGTCTCACGAACTCTCTGGCCTCCCAGGCCCATGGTTCATCCTTCGCGTCCTCACTATCAACAAACAAACACAAATACTTTCGTGATCATTTCAACCAAGAGACACTTCCAGAAGTCGACTACCTACCTTTTAACATTTCCCCCAGGCCTTCGAGCCAGTCTTGGAGCAGATATGTTTGACAAGTTCAGTTGTCTCTCTGGAGGGGGACCCCCTTTCGGAATGCCTCGGATGATGATCGAGTCCCCTGACAGTACCTACAGACCATATTTTTATGAGTCCCTGACCCTGACCCTCACCACTGCTCAAAATGAAGACACCTACTTACCTGTTTCACAATCCCCTTCAGGTACTGAGGGGGGGTGGTTCCTTGTGGAGCACTCATACTTCGGCCTCAAAACGCAAACAAAAAAAAAACTCGGTCACCCTGCAGTTCAAGAGCGGTGCCCCGATGTTGGTACAGACAGAGTGTGTCAATTGATGACGGCGAGATGATGTGAGGGAGGTTTCGTTGTAAGGGAGGTTGAGCGAGGCCCTGCAGTGACCATATGGGTCGAACCGTGTGCGCAGACTTTGAGCAGATGAGGTGAAGTGACAGGAGATGATGAGAGGATGAGGAGGACAATAACAAGACGGCAAGAAGAGTCAGACAGACACGTTGTGTGGGACTATGACTACGAGACCAAACCAGCTGCCGGCTTAATGTGCCAACTCAGCATCTGCACAGAACCGGACTCCTTTTCCTTTCCACCAGATGTACCCAAAACCACATCAACGCACCAAGAAGAAGTGTGTGGCACATCATCATCATCATCATCATCATCGACACAAGTTTGTAAAATCAACTGCATGGCCCCCATTCAAACAACCCTCTCGAACCTAAGGCCCTTTGGGGACAGAGGCTCCATAGGCCCCAAGGGTTCCAAACCCTTGGCCAACTGCAAAGGAAGGGAAGGAACAAGGTCCTTGCCACGAGTCTCACTTTGCCCCAACCACCATTGAGACGCTCTGTTACACCAGTCGAGAGTGTCTTCCTTGCATGTCAGACCATTTAATTTGCTTTTTAATAGCCTGTGAAGTCGAAGTGAACTCCTTGAAGGGAATAAAGGAAAAAGGAGACATCGATTATACGCCGTGTCAAAGGAAAGCCCATGCGG
The DNA here is from genome assembly GCA_034696445.1 of Isotomiella minor. Lineage (NCBI taxonomy): Eukaryota > Metazoa > Arthropoda > Collembola > Entomobryomorpha > Isotomidae > Isotomiella > Isotomiella minor. Next base: position 1,854 of record JAQIWU010000307.1, read on the forward strand.
GAGGCAAATATGCGCATTTATGGACAATATTCTTGTCTTGAGAGCGTGCAAGTGAGGAATATTTTACAATTATTTCACTCCCATTTTTGGGCACTGTTGATTTAATTTGTAATTGAATTTGATATGCGTGTCTCATAAGTGGATATTAGTCAAATGAATTTGTTACTTTTCCACTCCAGTTTCACCAAATTCTCTACACCTGTCAAGTGTCAAAAAAAAGCGATACGAGATCCTCTGTCAAAAAAATCCTCATCATCATCTCGCTTTCTTCTTCAAATTGTCTGTGGTCCTCTTCTCGCCTTTTGTCCTGTATATATGCGTCTCTTTCGATTAGAATAAAATGGTTCAAGTCGTCGTTGGACCGGAATAATGATATCACATTGGATTAACAAACACCACCACCACCAGAGTCATTTTATTCTTGTATTGAGACAAGTTTTTCATTGTTAGGCTTAATTTATTATATTTCATGCTAAAATGCCGTTTCCACATTCGATTAATCTGTTTTTTTTCATGGAAAAGTAAGACAAATAAAAATAAAATCGTTAAGACCATAAAGTTATTTAAATATACGCAAAACTTTCCAAATACAGATTCGTAAATTAAATGTTGTCTCTTGCATACATGCAACTGTCATAATTTTAAAAGTAAGCATGAACGGATCAAGTGCGACTCAATTTTGCGGCGTGGTGAAAGTTGCTTGCAGCAATGGAGTCAACACAGGTCGTTTTCATCTCAGGAATCAAAACATTCTCTGATGATGGAAAAAGCAGATTTGATGATAATTAAAAGTTGTATGGAGAATGCTGATGGATTCTATAAACAGCTAGCCTTATGGAATTGAAAGAAAGGGGCCAATGAGGGATTTTAGGTTTATAAGACATTTCTCACTTCACCCCGTTGCGTCGCTAACAAGGATAACCTAAGTAAAGCTGTGTTGACTGTTGACTCCATACGTCGATATTCATTCATAACAAATTGTCTTTTCTCGCCCTGGTTGACCTGAGGACAAAGCTTTTAAAACTTTAAATTTAAATTCGGAGAGGAAACCTTTCCTTTTCTTTTCACTGTCAAGTCGTGCTCACAGGCAGGCATATGCAACAATATTAAAAGTCACATTTAGTGAGCAAGTGGAAAAAGGGTTATCTAAACGAATCTACTACCTGCGCCTAATCCAATCCGTTATCACTGTTGCTCTCCTCCAAAAAACAGACCCACACCCATGTTATTAATCAGCATTGCTGGCATATGCCGATGTCATGTGTGCCTGTCTGCAAGGACGGTGTGTTCAGAACCCATTGAGTGGACTATTCTTTCCCTTTTGGCACAAATGTCTTGGTCTAGAGGTGTGGTTGTTCCTTCTTGCAGGACAAATTGTCTAGGCAGCCTAAAAGTTCTAGAAGCAACCCCTTCATTGGAAATACAATGGGTGGTTTTTAAAGGTTTATTAGCAACACGTAATTTATTTTATGAACGGTGCCGTTGACTGTATCGCTTTTCTCATTATCTTATGAAATGAAATGAATAATCTTGTGAGCATTCCACGTTTGTCCACTCTTCTTCTAGTTAACAGCGTAGCCAGGCAGTTCATCTCAGTCACTCACTATGGAAAAAAAGAAAGATGAATTGATTAACTGCGTCCCAAATCTTACTTAAGGCTAACCTTAAGTAATTTGCAGGAATTCCAATTGATCTTTTCCTTTCTCGGACATGGTGATTCTGTGGACATGGTTGTAACTAAAAGCATCCGATCAGTGCCATGTCTTTGAGTCAATTAGCACAAAATTGATGTAACTCTCCCCAAGAAAGACAAATTGTCACACATTTTATGAAGTCATAGTCTGGAATTGATAGCCTATCAAGACAGTTGTTTTTACAGTTCCTGAAGTAGGTTAATGATGATCAATTGATTGTTCATATTTTCTTGCGAAATATACAGCAGTTAATGTCATTTCGCATCACGTGGTGCCTCTGAATTATTTTCTACTGATAGGATTCCAACTAAAATTGATTAATTGAGCTGAAGGAGTTTAGAGAAGGATGTAGAAAGAGCATGAAATGAGACACTGGATGGGTTTCATCTATCTTTGTACATCAAATCTACAAGCCAATAAAGTAGTGTGTGGTTTTGGTTGGTAATAATGGCAAAAGATCTTTTTATGTTTATTAGTTTGTACAATGCAAATGGAACCTCCTCAATGACCAGATAAGTAATTTCCTTTTATATTCACGTTATTATGAATTTTTAAGACGAAGTTGGTCCACTATGATGTAAATGTAAGTTAAGAGGTTCCTCCCTTTTAACAATTTCAGTTGAACGGGACAGAGAGTATGCCAAGTAGAGTGAGAGAAGATTGTTGATAGTGATTGAGACGACGACATGCCAAAAAATCTATTGATGAACACCATCAGCATAAATTGTAGAAGGAGCGACTCCCAACAGCTACAAATAAAACCCAATGGAAACTTAATAAACCTCTGCACAGTTTGCCCCTCTCTCACTCTCTTAATCCTCTTTTTCGATTTTGATTTCGATTGATCTTGTCCATTGGAAGTCAATATTGTGCCCACGCAAACTCAAAACCACTCACTATTAACATGCGACTATTCATGCGATAAAAGTTCCGACGAACCATTCATCAAACTCTTGTTCCAAAGGTCTTTAGTATGGCACCTATGTAAGACATTCGTAATATATGCTCCGCGTACTTTCTCCTACGTTAGAACTGTCTTTTCAAAGGCAATTGTCAATAGTTCTAGATTTCTAGTTGCATGTTAAATTGGAGCTTAATTCTATCAAGTTTAGCCAAGTAATACTCGTCGACGATTTGGTGTTCGCCAACAAGGCAAAGACATTCGTTTTAAAGAGCTTACCACTTGTACAACTCTTTAACAACCTGAGAATTTGATGAACTCAACAATCAAATAAACTCAAGCCTTATTTGTAGCATTTGCATGCAAATTATGTAACACATTGCCTTTTCCCTGTGCCTGGTTTTTTCTTGCTTTAATAAACATTATCATATTTTACCTCAATCTCACCCACAACGTAAAGACATTATAGACATTCACATTATTGTTTGCAAAAGAAAAGAAGCATTTATTTTTTGAAAATTTTATTTTATAGCCATACATCTTCAAATTATTTTTTGTAAAAGAAGTTATTTTGCTCCTTCCGTAATCAGTCACAAAGATGAAAATAAAATGATGTTTGAAAAGTGAAAGTTCAGAAAAGACGAGTAACACGTTGAAATTTGTGCACAAATAGAAAAATGCATATGATGCATGTCAACGTCATCGTGTGGAGACATATTTGTTCATTCGACGGTAGTTAAATCGTTTATGGATGCAAAAGCAATTGGTGCAATAGTTCGAACTGTTGTGGGATGAAGTTAAGTGTCACGCAATTGTTGTAAATAATTCGCTTCATTGTCAACAGCAGCACATAGGGCAGGAGGGAGACACATCCTTCAACCCAATACTTGGGACAGGTGTTAATTGATTAACTCGTTATAGTCAAAATACTTGATAAATAGCACTCATTCATTACGTCGTCGCTTTTAGTACTTTCTGAACTGCACTCTTTGGCTTCGATTGGCGACTTTGCTATAAAATGGCAAACCTTTTAGCATCACGTCGGTTTGCTCCTTGAAAGCAAAGTTTTAGGAAATTGATTATTACTACCCTTTCTTGATGCTGTCTACCTACACACATTTGGCTAGTCATTGTTAGTCTTTGCATTCATTGAAACACTGGTCGTAATATTTAGCCCACTCACTCGAATATTTTACAATGATCACGCAGTGTGACTTGAAAGCCTACGTTCAATTATTTTGTGTCACTGTCAAACAGGGTCGTCGCTACATCAAACTGTGCTTGAATGAAACACAAGTAATTAAACGAATTAAATTTCATTTTCTTGAGTAACTCACAACTTATTTTAGGCAATTATGACGCATTATATTGATGTATAGATAGATGCAGCTTTGCAACAAGTTTCTTCTTCTTTCGACATTTCTAACAATTCAAGAAAGCAATAGGGCCATTACATTCTTTCTGTAGCCCCCTTATTGCATTCTAAGACTTCCTCTTTTGACAAATGCCTCTCACTTTCTTCTCTTGTCCTGGTTTTATGACACGAGCATGACGAGCAATGATAGAGGCTACTAGGTATTAATGATAATGCGATCTCACAATGCCCCTGTGATTATTTTTTTAGGTATTTTCCATCCCGTTCTCCAACTCTTTGTTGTCATGAGAAATATTTTCCTGGGTGCGATTTAGTTCAAATTTTGAAATAGAAGTTGACGGACAATTTCATAAAAACATGTTAGCTGATACAGCCAAGAGAGATGATACAGTAGAGACGGGCGAGACACTTTCTTTGCCTCTAATGGTACAGGAGGAAGGAAAGGAAAGGAAAGAACACTACAGTTTACCAAAATTCACAATCACTCCAAATTCCCATAAAAGGCGTTTGATCATGTTCGTCAGAATTAGAACCGCAGGCTGAGCAGGGCGAGCAGAAAGTGAGATTGCATCGCATCATTTTCCATCATGACGACGTTCCCAAGCCAAAAATTTTCACCGTAGCACACGCATTCTCTCTCGAACTGCACATCCTTCTTGTCTCTCCTTCCGTTACGAAGAAGACTAATAGGCTCTGAATCTCTGAATGTGCCTTTTGTTGGATGGCTTCCGAAATGTAATTAAACATGTGCCAAAATAAATGCTATCTCGTGAAAAGTCGATACCTTTTAAAATAAGACGGCTACAAACTTCCCCTCTTCGTACTTTTCATTAGCTCAATTTTTGTACATAAATTTTCTATGGCTTTGATTTAAAGTTCATTGCGTATAAATGTAAAAAAAATTGTTCCGGTAAGGTTGGTTACCACCGACGTAATAGACTCAAGCGTAAGTAAGTAACGAAGAGTCAAAAATGTGAAAGTTGTATTTTAGTAACTCGTAGCAGTTTGCTACTCTTTAGTTCCACCACCAAGCGTAGATAAAACCTAAGAAACTGCCGGCTTGGATGTGATACAATATGTGCAATTTCTGCAATCTCCTGGATCCAAAATAGACCCGGCTGCTGGGACTCACTTTTAACTAATCCATATTTGGCTTGCGAATGATAGGTTTACTGTCTCAGACACATATTAAAGGCATAGAGTGGATACATAATGCTCCATAAAAGCACTGCTCTTGAGCCATTTATTATTATTAGAAGTCAAAAAGTCATACCCCCTTATTTGAAGGGGGCTTCAGATAGGAATGACATATTGAGGGTACTTTGGAGCATTTCAACTTTTTGAGCAAGATAAACTAGCAGCATTCGTGTCAAACGCATTAGTTGATGCCATAACGTCGCCAATTTATCAACCTTTTGACAACAGCTCTTATGCACAACATAATCAGTTGGACTTGTACAAACAAGAGGAGAGGGAGAACATGAAGAAGATGATGATGATTTTTGTGAGGAAGAATGTAAAAAAAAGGAATGAGTGTTTGGTGCGAAAAATTTGCCCAAAATAGTTCTACTTTCCCTTGCAAAACTCACTCCCTCCTCCCACAAGAAATACGAAAGCGTAGACTATAGACTCGTCTCATGTCTCTCGGTTTCTTTTTCCATAGTCTGTAAATGCAAATGCAATAACTTCTGCAGAGCTAAACTAAATGGCTAAGACGTAAACCGGGTACACGCAGTACGAGTTCTTCCACATTTAGAATTAACAAAAATCCTCTCACTTTATACACTTATAAGAAAGAGTGAGACTAAGAAGTAGTATTGCACAGTAGTCTCTTCCTTAAAGGATCTCCGTGCCCCGTGGACAATTCAATTAATGTGTAGGGTTATCATTATTATTATACGTTTCTCAATTTTAAATTGTCACTTTCTTGGTTAAGTCATCACACCTTTCTGCTCAGTTTTGTCCCCAAAATCAATTTACAAAAATATGAAACAACACTAAAAATTTGTTTTCTCTGAAACCAGAAAAATGGATAAAGAGGCAAAGATCGGGAAATCATTTAAAAGCAAGGGCAAATTTACCCGAAGAAGACGAAGGAAAGCAGGAATCCTCCGGGTTCGAAAATCAGAGGCTGGAGTACCTTTATGTACGAAGAACGAAGAACAAGAGGCTTCTGGATCAAGTGTTCTTGAGAGAGCCATCGGTGGTATTGATTCTAGCGTTAACAACGATGCATCTTCACATGCAAAAGCTGTTTTTAGTGACCATTCTGCCGACAGCCTTTCTACAACAGTGATTCAAACAATGCAACAACCACCTTCATCATCAACAGCCTCTCCTGCCAGTAGATCTAAGAGAGTCAAAAGAGTAACAACAGCACCATCCCTTGTTTTTACCACGGACAGAAAGACACGAAGCAGTTCTTCTTCTGCTCTTTCATTTAATCATGGAAATGAGAAAGTTGCGGACAACAGCAAAGTGAAAAGTGAGTTCAATTCAAATGAAGCAAAAGGGTTCCTTCTTAACAGAGAAGTGGAGGCTCACAAGTCACTTGAGAAAGGTGCTACCTCTGATTTGTCTAAGTGTACTGTCAGTAGTGAGGGTCAACATAACGATGATCTTATGAATTGTGAAAGAAGAGAAGAACTCCGGCCAAACGGCGATACTTCTTTGTCGGTGAAAGCAATAAAATTGGAAGACAACGAAGAAAAGACGCCAAATTTAAGGGAAGAAAAAGCTGACTTTCCTTTGCAAGGTTGCGCAATGACAAATTGGCAGTCTTTCGAAAAAAATACGAAAGTGGCAGAAGTGTTAAGTGTGCAACGAGGCAGCGAAGCAAAAATTTGTGAGGGTGTAACAACGGGCAATAGTAATAATGCTAATAAAAAAGCTATTGGTTCAACGCCGAAAGAAGGAAAGTGTGCAGGTTCGTTTCCAAGTCCTGAACCCAAAGTTAATTGCAAAAAGAAAGTAGATGTCACCGATGAGAAAAACTTTACGTTTGCTCCTATGTTACTGATGAATAATCTGCCATACATGGGAGAGCTTACATTCGATACTCGGCCGCGCCGGGGTCGGTAAGAATGATTCGCACATTTTCTCTTCTTTTAACTCTTATGATTCCTTACTTTCACTTGTATCCATGATTTACATAAATCTGAAGTTTCATGTCACTTACCACCAAAAAATTATTTATGCTTTTTCATACAGAAAGCCCAAGAAAGCGGATATATGCCATCTTATAACCAAGAATTATGGAATTCACTTTCCAAATCCCATCCACCCCGAAAAAGGACCCTCTTCCACTGTGACAGTAGATAACAAAGGTCTTCATAAAAAGAACAAAAATTTGAAGAGTAATAAAGGTTGGAGAAAACTGCAAAGCAATCAAGGTACGCCGTCTGCATCATATTGCCCCCAACCTCAGACACCGCTTTCCTCGTCACCCTCATCTTCTTCCTTGGGCCCACCATGGTCTCCTCTTAACTTCCTTCAACTCACTCAATCTAAATCCCAGTTCCCAAGGATCAACTTTGATAAGGGGGTTCCCTTGACTTCCTCATTAAGTCACATAGGAATGGAATTTGGTGAAAGCAATATGAAGCCTAATGCGAAGCGAGAGATACAAAACATGACTATCGCTCATCAAAAACAAAAGGTTTCACATGACGAACCCTTAAATCTGTGCGTTCGTGATAGCAGTATGTCGAGTGGCGAATTAAATCGTGGTTGCTCAGAAAAGCTGAAGTTGAAGTTGCCATTGTTATCTTCAAATCTGTTCAGTGGTTTTCATCTTAAATCTAATGCCACTGCAAGTGAGAGCAACATAAGTTTAGCTTTGCATAAAAAAGCTAGCAAGGAAGGAGAAAGTGCAAAAAAGTTTAAAAGTGCTGTCAACACTGAAAAACACGGCTTGGATCAGGATCTAGTCAATCAACTCTGTTTTCACATAAATCTTGCAAGGAATAACAATAACATTGTCGAATCTGCAAAGATGCTGAAAGCTGGATTCAGGCCGTCTCACCTTGCCTCTTCATCCTCGCCCGTTTCTCATATCAAGTCGGAGAAAGTGAAGTCAAAGAAACGACCATTAGCATCGGTGATGAAGAGGGGTAGTAGCAGTCGTGCTGCAGTTGGTCAACAAGAGGGTCCACCAAACACTGTACCTGGTCATTCGGAACCTGGCCGTGATGCAAATGCTCAAGTCTCTATATGCAAGTTCAAATTCACTGGAGGAGCCAAACCCTCTCTCCAAGAGAAGAAAATGTTGTCCGTGGATGCAGGTGGCAACTTTAGATTTTACACTGATAAGGATAAAGTCAGTTCTTCAGTTCAGGTGAAAGGTGGCAAGTCTCAGGGTCCCTCCAGCTCTCTTTCACATACTGAAAGTCCTTTTCTGAAAACTGACCAGAGCCATCATCACCAGTATCCTTACTTTTCCTTGCCTAAAAGTGCCAAGTCAATGTCAGTGTGTATGCCTGTACGCCCATTTTCTTTGCAGTTACCCAGTCGCACTGTCATTGGGCCTGCTACAGTGTCAGAGAGACTGGGCGAAGGAAACTCTGAGGATCTTGGTGTGTCTACGACTGGAACCACCATCCCACTCACCCCAACTGCTCAACAATTGAACATACTTAATTTGGATGAAGTCACAAATTTAAATCAACCACTTTCAGGAGAAGACGAAGATTCGAGCTCTCAATCCTCTGAATCCACTCCAAGTTACCCTTCAACAAGTTGCGCTTCTGCAGCATTCAATAGTTCAACTGGTCAGTATAGTCATGACGTCTATACAGCGAGGAAACTACGTTTGAAGAGAAAGCGGCGAACGAGAAAAAGTTTAGCAAGGGAAAAGTTGGAGAAAACATTCAGAGAGAAAGGCTTCCTCATCCAAACTCAACAATTGGAGTCTGCCGAAGGGGCAACTTACTGCAAATTTAGACAATTGAGGAAGTTCACACGGTACTTGTTCCGCAGTTGGAAGGATTACCTACCCGACAATGTGAAAGAGATAAACGGGGTCAACAGCAACAATGCAAGTGGTGTAAACATTAACAGCACTTTTCCGGATGATGGGGGAGTACAGAGAGTGGAAAGCATGAATGAACAGCTTCAAACTTCAGGTAAAAGAAACGTTTACTACTTTTTGTACTTACATGGGAACATTGAGAGGTTTGCCCGGTTTGTTTCATAGAGATAAAATCTTAAGAGAGCAATCTTTCATACGAAATCAAGCTGCGTGGAGGAAATAAAAGAATAATTCGTAGCATAGATTTAGACATATCATCACTGTGGCTTAGCGTCATTTTATTGCGTTTAAAAGTTTCTGCTAAAGGTGCTTGTTTAAGTTAGAGAAATCGTAAAATCCTCCAAATAAGGGTATCCCACAGCTTCTTATAAATGTTCTTTGTTGACAGATGGTGGGGGAAATGAAGGTGATGCCGAAGGGAGAGAAGGAACACTTCAGGCACATCTCGAAGCATCTGATGAGGGTGACGATGAATACGATGGAGAGGAAGAGGAAGAGGTGGACATGGACCTGGTTCCTGAAATCACTGTCATTCCTCAACCCTCCTCACCCCTGAGTGACGATGGTGGAGACTCAGACAAACCAATTGGTGACGACGCATGATTTCTACTTCTTCAACAAAACTAAGGCAAAGGTCATTTTTTCAGGCAGGGGTTTCTTGGTTTTAAAGAGTGCAATGAAGGAAAATGAGGGTTATTGTTGACGATGATGATGATAGTGAGAGTGATTCCATGGGCGATAAGATCAACAATGACAATCGACAAATCATAAATCACACCTTAATGGTCACATTGTGCCTCTGCCTGTTGCCCTGTTGTTGCTTTCTTTAATAGTTAAATCATGACTAATAGTATGAGCGTCGTCTATTAGTAAATCAACATTTACACTCTTATCGTCTGTCCCATCAGACGTTGAAGACAAAGTTGCAGCTCAATTATATTTTCGCTTACAACAGCCACAACAAAGGCAAATGCAATCAAAGATGTGCAGATATCTCACCTTTGTTCACGACATATAAAGTAGCTGATGAAGTAATCAATAAACAGTGTGAAACACAGCAATAATATAACTAATTAATCAACAGTATAACAGTTTTCTAAATATATGAAGAAGGATAACAATTCAAAACTTTGTTAGAGAGTAGAGAGATTCGATGTCGTGGTGCTACAAATGTTTCTCATATTTGCTCCAACGATTCTAAATATCACCAGCATTACCAAAAAAATAAACTCAAGTCATTTTAAAAATTAAATCGCACATCTTTTTTTGTGAATTTTATAGCATTCTTGCATGTCTATGATTTCCGCCATTCTTTTGGTTGTGTGAATTGAAATTGCGGAAGACATATACCTACGATTGAATGAATGTTCATTATATAGATTGAAAACGTGAGAGAGATTGAAAAATACGCAAGGAGATGAGATGGAGGAGATAAGGGCACTCTATTAGCAGGTTGTAAAGTGAACAAATGTGGAAATGTTGTGGGAAGAAAAATCAATTAATCATGATCATGCTTACCTTTCCCCTGGTTACTCCTTGTTACAAAATGTAATTGGATTCTTTTAGGGTGGAAGTGCATCATATATTTTAAAATGCAACTATCTAAATGAATGTCCCTGTGCTTGATTTTTGATTTTAGGTTTTATTCTTTAACAACGTTCTTTGGGAAAGAATCATGCAACACTTCACAGTGCGTTGTTGGGGAAGTTGAGACATGGAAGAGTTGTGTCTTTATTAAGCCTGGTGGTGGTATGCATTCTTAAAGAGGCTTTTTAAAAAAGGGGTGTTTGATTGTAGAGGACATTATTGTCCCGGTGTGAGATGCTTGTAAGGACTGGCTACATGAGGAGTTGACTGAAAATGAACTGTCATTAATTGCGGGCTGAAAGATGCAATGAAATGAGGATGGAGAGGGCATATTACAATAAAACGGCAGGTAGATGCAATGATTATTGAGGAGAATCTTTTACTTTTACAAGTTGGGATAACCTGTAAAAATGTTCCATGAGAGGCTGACAAGAACAGAAAAAAGTGTTCTGTGAGGGTGATTTTATGTTTCACTTTGGTTTGGTGCTAGTGCACATGTACATATTTTTCTGAGCGAGTGTGTGTGGGACAAAATGAAAGCAATATTGGCCAGAGCCAGCCTCGAGAGATTTAATTCGACTGTGGTTGTGCTGTAATTAACTGGAGGGAGAGATGAGACAAGGCAGATTTGGCAGTTAATGGGAATAAGGAATGGGTGGGATAAGGACATTCATTGAGAAAGGAGAGATAAGTCAAGATTTTTGTCCTTTGAAGGTAACAGCTTGCAGCCTGAATTGGTCAAAAGGGACTCCACCCTGACTGACTGTGTTTGTGGAAGGGTGAAACCAAACCGGCCGTCAGTATCAGCACAAAAGAAATTGGAATTTTGGCTGCTCCACCTTTAAAACATACATATTTCTCAATATATCCCTTAAATAGGCATATAACCCACTCGCTATTTTGAAGACAATTTACATTCACAAATCCTATCTTCAATCACCTCATCTCATTTGGCAGTTTAGCTCAATGTGTAGTTTACGACCACAATTTACCCATCATCTACCACCGATGGAGTGGACCTATCATCGCAGCTTCCACCGTACCACACAAAAACAACTATCGCCATACAACAGCAATTGTTAAAGTCAAGACAACCTACCTTTTTATCCAATCTGCACTCTTTCATTCAACATCATCACTACAATCCAAAATCCCAAGTTATTGCTTCGATTTTCTTTATACATTCTCAAACTGCACGTTGTCTTCAGCCACATTTTTGTACGGTTTTCTTCAACCTCGTTGATGCTTGAAACTGTATCGTCTAAACACACTTGGGTTAAATTCAACAGATTTGCCTCAACCGCATCTTAATTGATTAGAGCGTGGGAATGCATGACAGACACGTATCAATTAACTAAGTAATAGCCTGTGCGGTGAATTACTGGACGGGTTCTCAATTGCAAACTCATGACAAATGAGTGAGTGAAAGGTTGAAGAAGACTATGAGAACTTGTACAGTTTATCATCACCGCAGTATCGCTGTCGCACAGGCCAATTCGTCCCAAAATTCAATTAAGACCACAACTTATTACTACAGAAAGGAGACAAACTGCCTCTATTCACGCGAAGTGAAAATTAAATACTTTCTTAGTTTATGATTGCCTTCGTCTTTGTTGACATGGGATCAGAGGGCAGGGGCAAGCTAAGACGGATTACTCAAGCCTTAAAGAAAGTCAATATGGGTTCCATTGATGATGTGCGACCGACAATGTTCCAATTTTCCTAGGTATACTTATCTTGTGATACAATGCTAACACAATGCCTGTGTGTAATCTGGTGTTAACATGTATAAGCATCGTTAATTATGGTTAGTGTTGAGGTATATATTCCTTTAATCAATTCAGAAAAGGAAAACCAACACTCGAAGCATGCAATTGTGTTGTTGGAGGTGGTCATTTGAGTCATAATAAATTAATCTAAATGTTAAATAAGCTGTTGTTGGGCTCATATCAAAAAAGTCTCAATAGCAGAGAAGGAAGAAAACTGAAAGGCATGAAATTAATTGGCAATATAAAACTAAATAGTCAGTAATCAACAATGTGGATAAAGTAATATGCAAATTATTGAATCCACTTTAGACAAGTATTCTTCCCTCACACACACACACACACACACAGAAAGGTAAAAGCCTCATACTTATATGTGCACAATATGCATTTAGTTTTTGTTAGGGTAATGAAGCAACAAATTACTTTTTTGACCACTAGATCAACAAGTTGAATTTGTATTCAGAACGTGTCTCACAAAAAGACCTTTACCAAATGTAGAGATTTGCTAATTTACCTTGTTTTTCTTTTAAAAACCGCACCTATTTTTGGTCCATGATTTAGGTATTTTAGATTAAAATTTTATACCGAACAGCGACCCTCCCTGCACTAGATCACCTAAACTTCACTTACTTACTTCCACATACGGACAATTGACATTTGCCCCATCACATTTCATCATCTCAAGTCTCTTTGAGGCTGTCGGTCCGTGTGGGCTTCCACCTCTTTCTTCAAAGGAAGTTATCTTCTGCACATGCATTCAGCTTTATGTCGCCTTGTCTGACGTCGCCCCAACAGAATCACAAAACGGCTTTCTCAAATGCAGAAATGCAATAATGGAACTTTTCACTTCTTCGACCCATGACAATGATATTACAGCGTGTTGCCATGTGCATAAAATGTTGGTTTATTGAGGTTGTAAAAAGTAAAATTTAAAATACAAGAAACGATGAGAGGAAAACATAGACGAAGAAAGTTTCGCATCACATTTGCCACTCATTGACAGACTTTCACCAGTAGCAATCCCCATCACTTTCATAATTGGACTCCACCTTCGCGTGGTATCATACCTTCCATAAGTCAAAACTCTATTCTAATAAAATTTTAAAACTTAACAGTTTCAGTACATTAATCAATTAAAACATTAGTCAACAGATTCAAGAGACTGGAAGTTTAATGTCTAGATACAGTTTGGCATTATTAACTGCACTATATTTTATAGAATTCTCTTAAAAGTGAAATACAAGTGACAACAAATATAAAATGTATTTGGCCTCTGCAAGCCAGTCAAATTCTCCATTTTGTTTTTCTCTACTACAGTCATTGATCACTACAAATGTCAAATTGTGACAAGTATCATATCATCATAGAAGCTCATCTAGTCATGTAAAAGGCATATGTCTTCAATTGAAAGTCACATTGTTACCAGGGCATGCTAGACAAAGTAGTGCATTTGCATGAGACAACTGTGTACTTTGGTGACACCGATGGATAGAATCATACAGGCAAAGCCAGAAATTCTAAAAAGGTATAAAAGCTCCCCCATTTTGTCAAGAAATATGGCCATGAGCAAAAATTCTAAAAACATGAAAGGGTTCGAATATCTCCACAGAAGGAATACCACCCAAATCCACGGGGACTTGAGAAGAACAGCCTTAAACTCCACATCTTCCAAGCTCTGTTGGATTCCTGGGCCTCGCTCCAGAAAATCAGTGTATTGCAAGATGAATTTGTTCCAATAGATGCAGCCGATCATCATTTGTACTCCAAACATCACGGGAAGCATGGATGGACGGTTTAAGAATCTCACAAGTTCTCTTGTCAAGTGACTAGAATGTCTGCTGCCCAGAAGCCATCCCTTTCCTTTGGAATCCTGGTTGTGGGATGAAGAAGAGCTCGAACAACCATTTCTCGTTGGTGACATCAGGGGGAGAGGTTGGTAGGAGAAATTTTTTCGGAAATTATGTCTCTTCAAATAGCTGAGGCATGCAACGTGCAAAAACAGAATGCCAAAGGCGTCGGCAATTCCATCAAACCAATACCCGATGTGCGAGGTTATAGATGATGACGATGGCTGTATGCCTCCTGCACTGTAATTGGTCAGAGTCATAGAAGGATGTTCCCTGCGAATCCGGGCAACAGCACCGTCCAGTTCATCCATTAAATTCCGAAGTTGAAAGAGGAAGACACCGATTCTCCGCATGCGAAGGGAGTCATTAGCTATACAATAGCTGGCGACTAAGGCAACCACGGCGTCAAGAATGGTAATTTGATTCGGGGTAATGTAGAGAAGTGAGTTTGCCATGTCCAAATGCTTGACTAATTGCATGCAAATGCTGTGATGGATGTAGAAATTAGGAGGTCCCTTCATTAAGGTCTTGACATTGATGACACAGAAGGGAGACGTGCAGTAGGGTTCGGTAGTGTTCATGATGATAGGGAGGGTGGTTCCCTCCGGCATGGAGATAACCTTGAAGTACAGGTAACAATCCAGCAGGAGAAAGGAGCCCATGAAAGTGCATACTACAATGGGTGCAGTCAAGGCTCTTGCGATACTCCATGCATCGGTGGTCCCCATCCTCTAAAATAAGAAAGTTCAAAATAATCAAGAAATTAAAGAAAGATTCATCAAATGCGAAATACAGACAAAAATGCTCACTCACATTTTTCAGCTACGTTTGCTTGGCCTCCTGCCTTCGGGCTTCTCCAGAACTTATGGCGTAGATTGAAGGGTTAGGTAATGACTCAAAAATTAAGTAACCAAAATACAAATTTAAATGTCAACTAAATGTAAAATTCGGGACTCAAAAAAAATTTAAATGACAAAATAATATAGTCGTGTGTAGTGATGCTCACTCATACTCATTAAAAACTTATGACGTGAGCAGAGAGCATAGCATAGGAGCAGGATGCAGGAGTAATAATTAATATGTAATACCGCTGAATTTCCTCAGTCTTGATTGTCTTTCGTCTGTGTTTACTTTACAGGTGCAGTTTGTTTGTCTTGTACTTTTTAAACATCATTCATTAATATTGACTCCCATCACCACCACCACCACATTTAGCACCGGCCTTGACCTCTTTCCTCCAATCCTCGGAACTGGTACCTTGGTGGTGCCACCAGTGGAAAATTTTTATTCAGGTGTATTTTTATGCCGTCCTGCTACCTGAGGGTCTTTATGTGGGTCCAATATTAGCAGAGCAGAGAGGAAGTTTGCGGATCTACAAGAGTCCTTTATTTGAAGGGACCCCTTCTTTAATGATCCTTGATTTGTCCGGTCCCACTCCGGTCCTTATGATTCCTTATCCTTGGTCTAATAAACAAGATATAAAAAATGAGGGGTTCCAAATTGTATAGTCTTTATTTTGTACCGTGTGCGTGTTCTCTTCTCGCGTCAGGTGCAAAAAAAATATAAAACAATATGCATTTAAGTTCGAGGCTGCTTGCTCTCTGTTCTGTTCTGCAGCAAATAAGCTTCCTTCCTCTTTTTTAGACGACGACGATGTTAGTTGATGGATATGATATGATTCATATTTCATTTCATTCATATCATGCCAATTGCTCTGGTAAAGCTAGCGGTTTCCTTTATCTCTCTCTCCCAATTTCATTTTCCAAATACATGCAATGTGCAATGTGTGGTGGTGTGTGATGGATAATAGCATCCTTTGTCTCTCGCTCTGTGAATGTTTCGGTGGTGGTGGTGGTGGTGGTGCTTCGCTCGCAGGCTTTCACCAGAGGAGATCAGCTGGTCCTCTCATCTACAAACAAGCACGTGTTTAAAGACTCTACCAAAAGAAATATTGGGAAAAAATAATTGGGAAGACAATGGGGAAGGCACCGCGGTATTTTGACGCCCCTTCTTCTTCAGGAAGAGGGAGGGGAAGAGGAGGGTTTGTCAACAGGGGACAAGGCAGGGTTCTCCACCGGCGAGAGTACCAGAAGGACTTTCGAAGACCACCTCCTCCTCCGCAACAACAAGTTCCTCCTCCTGAAGAACAACAAGTCTTGTCAGAGGACATCGTTACTCCTGTGATGAGCCAAGAGGTTGAAGAAGCCGTGGCACCCGAAGTGAAGCTGATTACAGCATCTGCAAGGCCTAGGAACTACAGAAAATGGGACAACAGACGGAAAAAGACGGACGGTCCACCAGTGCCCATTGCTTCCAGTGTTCCAAAGGACGTTTTGCAAAGATACTCCCGGGGTAAAGGGATTGCCAGTGCGGACAATGTCCAGACGAAGGTGCGGAAAACGAAGGTTATGGAGAGGGAGAAGAAAATTGAAACGGGCTTGGAACGTGCGGCCGCATTTGAGCTTCTCCTGACTGAAGACAGTGGGTAAGTGACGAAGTAGAAATGTAAAAATACGTTGTCTACATTATTTTGATCTTTAGTGCCGTCGAGGTGGATGAAGGCGAGCACACTCTACAGTTAAAGCAGGTCGATATTACCAAGAAAGTAGATATTGCGTCGGCTACCAAGGGATTTCACCTTTCGTTGGATGAGTTTGGACCCTACAAATTACGGTACACGAGCAACGGACGCTTTCTTGCTTTGGGAGGTAGGAAGGGTCACATTGCAACGTTCGATTGGATGACGAAAAGTCTAATGTGTGAAATTGGCGTCAGAGAAAGTGTACATGATGTAGTGTAAGTATATCCTTGCTTTACGGAGTTTGGTTGTCCAACTGTATAAATATATTTTTGAAATAGGTGGCTCCACAACGAAAATATGTTTGCAGTTGCACAAAAGGAGTGGACTTTCATTTACGATAATCAGGGGATTGAAATACATTGTCTGAAAAGTATGGATAGAGTCATTAATTTGGACTTCCTTCCATATCACTTCTTACTCGTTGGAGGGCACCAGTCAGGTAAATAGCAAAGGGTTGTTACACGGGCTGTTTTGATATTGAACTGAACCTTACATTGTTATTATGCAGGGTACCTTAGCTGGGTGGACGTATCAATTGGGAAAATTGTAGCACAATTTAATGCACGACATGGTCCTGTTGGCATAATGAAGGCAAATCCTTCCAACGCTGTTTTACATTGTGGACACACGAATGGAACAGTGTCTTTGTGGGCGCCAACAGTTAGAAAACCTTTGGCTTCGATTTTGTGTCATGGATGCCCACTATCCTCAATTGAGGTGGACACAACTGGAAGGTACAGTTGATTTTTCCTCTGTATGATATTTTTTGTTGGAAATAAAGTTCATTCCAACTAATCCAATTTATTAGGCTGATGGCAACCGGAGGAAGAGATGGCTCGTTGCGAATTTGGGACTTGAGAAACTCGTTTACACCCCTAACCTCAGTTAAAGTTGGAGTACCTACCTCTATGTCTTTCAGTCAAAGGGGATTATTAGCTGTGTCGACGGGAAATAACGCTTTAGTATGTCATCAACTAGAATTTCTTGTTTGCTTTGACAGTTTTGTAATATTTTTCTTAATTGTGTGAATCTAGGTATTTTCTGAAATTGCTCACAAACAAAAGGCGTATCTTCAGCACCCTGCCAATAGCCAAATTAGTTGTTTACAGTTTTGTCCTTTTGAAGATGTTCTAGGAGTCGGTACTACTCGTGGATTTGATTCCGTTATAGTTCCAGGTATCTTTCTCATACATATGTATGACATTTTTCACATTTGTTTACTGAAAAACATAGGTTCTGGAGAGCCCAATTTTGATGCTCTTGAGCGTAATCCATTCCAGACTAAAAGTCAACGCCGAGAGGCAGAAGTTAAGGCTTTACTGGAAAAGGTAAGTTAGAGTAGAAGTAGAATTACAAACTTAAATTCATTATTCTTACAATGTCACAAAACTACTTCAGATTCAACCGGAGCTTATTACGTTGGACAATGACATTC
Organism: Isotomiella minor; assembly: GCA_034696445.1. Taxonomy (NCBI): domain Eukaryota; kingdom Metazoa; phylum Arthropoda; class Collembola; order Entomobryomorpha; family Isotomidae; genus Isotomiella; species Isotomiella minor. The sequence continues at coordinate 20,072 of JAQIWU010000307.1, forward strand.
TGGGGCAAGTTGATACGGAGACTCTCAAAGACACGCTGGATAACAAGCCACAGTACGTGAAGAAAGCGGACATTAAATTAGTTCACAGGAAGAAGAGGAAAAATGCAAAAATTCCCAAAATCAAAGAAACCCTTAGAACGGAATTAACTTTGAGAAATGTAAAGGCTGAATCAAGGAAGCAGAAGGAGAAAGAGAAAATGACCAAATTCGGATCTGATGATCCACTCTCAAGATTTGTGAAGAAGAATTGAATCAAATTTCGCCTTTATACAGTTCTCATTTTTATACACGCGTGACCAGATTGTAGACAAAAATTAATGAATATCAGATAGTTTACGTTATTTACTTTGTTTTTCTTCCAAAATAAATATAAAAAACGTTCAATACCCTATGCTTTTACATGGCGGTTCATTGTTTCTTGATATTTATTCGACGCAATGAAATGAGGGGGGAGAGAAAGAAAGCATTTTATTCGGGGGAGATACGAGACTCTAGAATCTAAAAGGATATGAGAGTGAGAGGTAATAAAACAAAACAAATGCCTATAGACCCACTCTTTCAGAGAAAGACTTCCATTCAAACCAAAGCAGTGCTTTCCCCTAAAACTCTCTCCATGAACACGCTGGAAGAGAGAGTCTTCCTTTCTCTCCTGCCCGTGCGTGGTTTCCAAGAAGAAAGTGAGTGAGTGCACCTTCACCACCGCTCGCCCTATCCTAGCTTCCTTTCTCTTATATATCCTGCTTTCCTTTCCTCCTTTCTCTCTTGACTTTTCACTCGGGAGCCAAGGCAGGGCGTTTAAGAGTTACGAGAGAACCGTAAAAGTGAATCCAATATAGTCGTAATAACAAGACATTCATTCCTTCGGCTGTGGTGGATAAACAGTAAATAAGACCATGATTTGATGTACGGCTTTAAGACGCTTTTCATTACAGAATTCAGTGTCACTTCTTTTTTAGTTAAGCTACGAGTCATCATCATCAACCTTCCATTTGCATCCTCAAGTCCAACAGCTAGTACAACTACAAAATGTGCATAGGTCAAGAGTCACGGCTGTTTGTCGTTCGTACATCCAGTGTATAAGAGTGCTTTCACTAATTGTAAGTAGTACACACTTAACTATAGTCTAGAAGTGACCATGATATCAACTCCAGTGTGGGGGAGGTGGAGTTTTTAATCGTCATGAATCAATTGAATTTTGTATACACTTCTGTGGCCACTTGAAATCATCTCACCATGTCCCTTGATGATCCATTCGTTGTCGTTAAAGAGTAAGTACCTACTTATCTGTAGTATCATACGATAGAATTTCTTGCCAGTATTTTAAGTTGGTGATCTGCATAAAACCATACAAATCATTGCGTATGTATCTGTGGTTTTCAGTGAAGTATCCAAAGCATTGGGTCGTACGAGGGAACTGTTTCAGCACTGGCGTGAAAACTGCCAAGGATCAAACGAAGTATCGGAGTGGGTAGCGGCACAGCTTCGAAATGGTTTGAGAAGTTTAGAATGGGACTTGGATGACTTGGAGGCTACACTAGCCATAGCCAAACGACAGGGACTCAGGGACAACAAGGAAATATCTTCTAGACTCAATTTTATCATTAAAACTCGCCAGGAGATTCAGGTATATATACTACATTTTATTTGGCTTCGTGATTGGAAAAACTAGTTCAGTAGAATGCACATAGGATTTTTTTTGCATCCTGAAACCGGAAGGTATACAATTGATACGCCTATGGACTGGTGTGTATTAAGTCTGGTGTACTCACCATGCCATCTTTAGACGTATTAATTATGGGATGCGCATTTTTTTGGATGGATTTTGTTGTACTGATCATTTCCATCAATTCGACATTCTTATTTGAGAGAAAGGAATTACATTTCATTTTCCATGCCACATGCGTCTGTCTTATATAATTCATTCATTCATGACTCTTGGTGTTTATGACACGCTTCTGCGTCTTTTCTTTCAGAATATTAAAGATGAGCTGAATTTGAAGAGAGAAGACTGGGACACCACGGCTCGACAGGTAAATGATATTTCGTTGCTACTGTTTGTTGAACTTGACGATTTAGATGTGAAAAAGATCCTAAAAGTATTGATCCCACCACCACAACGGTGCAGTGCAGGCATAGAGGTTGGAGTAAAAGTTCCATATGCAGCTTAAATATTTAATTAGGAACAAGCAACAAGCATATATAGTCAGTGACAATGACCGAACTTGGTGTTTTACTGCGGTTAATACTATATGATTACAGATGCCTCAATTCGATATTGACGCTTTCTTCCCTTCTCTACCTATAATGCCTGCTAAACCGTAGCATTTAATTCGCAGATGGCCGTAAATCATTATTTATTTGTCTTCATTTTATTCATTTCGAGTGTCGCATCGCTTCCACATTTCCCCATGTTGTTGTGTGTACACGCATGGAGTTAATCTGAAACTAACCACAAGCGATAGCTGTGTTCAACAAATGAATAAAGTTATATAGAAGATAGAACAGGACATTTTTTTGACGAGTACCAATTTTTTAACCAGAGAAAGATTCAGTACCGACAGCGAATTTGCTATTCATTGACTGTGACATTAAAGAATATGACAAGTGTCTAAACTAAGCAAAATTAAAATGGTGGCTTTTCAATTTCAATTCATTCAGCCTGAAAGTCCCAGGGGTGGTAACAAGAGGGCCAAGTACACAAAACTGGAGAATGAAAGTCCGGAGAAAGTTGTCGTGGTGTCGTCCGCCAACACGTTGTGCGTTGAATGTGATGAAAATGCTTTGTGAGTGAATACTTTAGTGTAGATTTTGATACTTGTGTCAGCACTAAAAAACCGTTGAATTTTCAGAATGCTGGAAGACTTTGGGCAGGAAGTGGATTTAATAGGGGCTGAAGATGGCAGTGGACATTCACTTTTGTGGACAAGACTAAAATACGTACCCATAGGTATGTCTCCTCATTCCATTCATTCGAGCAAAATGAATATGCTTTATACATACTTATTTTAGGAAGAAAGAGTTGGATGCTGTTTACGGTGTTGGGCTTAGCGTTTTTCTTTTCCCTAACCAGTATTGTTCTCGTCCTGCTGTACCGAAGATGAACTGTGACATTTCTCCCTTTTCTTCAAATTCCATGTACTCCGCATTATTGGCAGAGGAGAAACACACGCTTTCCGACGCAGATATAAACTAGTTTTTCATGACACGTAATAATCCCATTGATCAAAAATAACAGAAAAAAATATCACGAAGACCATCTCACATACAGCCAAAAAGGCCTGAGGAAACATGAGACATGGGGTTACAAACGCAGCTATGGATCAATAACGTACATTTATATCTTTTCAAAACCTTCTTATGCAATTATCTTATCGACAAATCAATATGCTGGTGAGTGCTGCGACCAACAACAAGCCAATAGATTTTGTAAAGCTCTGTTCCCTTGACTCAGTCGAAAAATGTGAAAGGAAATGAATGGGGCATTAGGTAAAAGTGTTTGTTTGTGTGTGACACAAAGAGAAAGTTTGAGTTGAAAAGTGCCAAACGCATGCAAAAGCAAAAATCAAGCAAGCACAAAGAAAGAAAAGTCTATTTGCCGTAGATATTGCCGTGCCCTTTTAGAGAACAAGAATGGATATGGAGAAGAAAGAAATATGAGGAAAGTGAATGGCTGTGAAAGAGAGAGAGAAAGAGAAAGGACGCCTACAGATTTCTAATGACTCCAAGGACAAAAGAAGTCCAACCTGATTTTCTCAGATATTTTATGAATCATGAAAAATATACTTATTATGACAAAACTTGAATAAGTACGTTCTTACCGTTCCACGTGAAAAAACATCCGTCTTGCTCCAACTTCAAATCAACAGATTCGCAGAGATCCATAAAGAGAAAGCGTATTTGAGTAACTTATTATCAATAGAACGGATTTCATTAAATTAGAGTACCTGTAATCGTATTGACGTCATATTTTTAGAGAGTATATATCCATCCACATCCAATTTTTGTTGTAAAAGTTGCCATGCCAGCCAGAGATTCTAGTCTCACCAACCATCGTCATGTCTACCATGTTTAGTATAATATTATGCAGGTTCACTTTGTGCATGTAGAGTTTTATTGCTGTAATTGTTCTTCCTTGTTGTTGTAATTTTGACATCGTAGTAAGTATTTTATGGTGGAAGGGTAATTTGTTAATTAACCTAGGTTAAGGTGAGCAATAACGAGTAAGTAGACGTGGTCGTGTCCACTTGCCCAACAGTGAAAGAACAACTGCAACTCAGCCATCCAGTCATTTTTGTAGATTTGTTTTTGATTATATGTAGACATGACGGTAAATATTCTCAATACATTATCCTTTAGTATCTTCCATAACCTATCCTCCATAATAATCCCAGCCCAGAAATATACTGAACCTGTATAAACGCAAGATGAAGTAATAACCGTAATAAAAATCAATACTCAAATCACGTCAGAGTCGGTCTTAATCATTCTATGTGACAGAGAAGATTTCATGATTTGGTGCTTACACCCCACAAAAAAACTAAAGTGAAAGCATGAATGACAATAGACTCTAAAAGAATGGTACAATTGATTGACAGTTTCCATTTCCACCACCGATTGACATGCTTGCAAAGACATTAAGGACTGAAAAAAGCTCAAAAGTGGTTATTGTTCCCATCATTTATTGTTTCTCTTATATCAATCACTGAACAAGTTTTCGACTCGCGTCTGATTTTTCATGGTACTTGTAGTCTTTGTAAAGTAAATTGATAAAACATACTCCTGCTTTTATCCGGTTAATTTGAGCTTCACTGAGAGGAGAGTTAAGAGATATCCGGAGCTTATTTGTTTGTCCAAATCTAGACTGTATGCTTCCCTTAACTTCTTCATTCTCGACCCAATTTTCTCCATGAATTGTGACGTTTAATCCAATCAGATGGTCAATGTTTGACTGCTTCTGGCAAAAGCCCTTTCCTATTATGGTATCGGAAGAGAGAACACGATCAACAGTCCCCTGTTTTTTCTTAGACTTGAATATGCGCAGGCTGGGTAGGTACGTTTTCTTGTAATCTTTGTCCTGACATGAATCAATCACGGGACCATGGAATGCCAAGCGGCAGGCGGTTCCTTCTGCTAGCTGCAGATTGGAGCCAACGACTATTGTATGAGGAAGGATGAACACCGGTTTGTCAAATTCTAGCAAAGCAAAGTGAGGCATGGACACCTTTTCATTTTCTGCGCCGCCCTGGGATGACATTGTTGGATGATTGAGTGACTCCACAATTTCATATTCAATATCTCTAGAAAATGGCATTTCTTCTCCACTTCCATTTGGACTAGGCTTATTGCTCCCGGTCTCTGGGATTCGAAACAATTGAACAAGCGCAGTTACAGTAGAGTATCCAACGGAAATGTGGTATCTCTTCTTAGATGCAATGGCTTCCTTGAAGTATGGAATTTTAATAATGTCAATTACTGCCATTCGAGTAGCAGAAGGCACCAGTCCAGGGGCACTTATTATCCCACGCTCTAAACTTTTTGCATCAAGTCCTGGAATGGCTAAGGCAACTCGATCACCCGCAAATGCTTCTTCAACAGCTTGCTTAAAAATCTGCATACTTTTGATTTTCTTTGTCGTCTGCAATTCCGGAAATTCGACAGTCTAAAGACAACATAATGGGAAAAATTAGGTCCACCTTCAAATTCCAAAAACCTTCAAGCACTTACATCTCCTATCTTGATGTGACCTTGCAGCAAAGTACCAGTACACACTGCACCTGCCCCCTTAATGCTAAAGCAGTGATCCACAGCCACGACAAAGGGACTCTTTACATCACGTTTCAGCTGCAGCGTTTTTAATTTTTCCAACATCAAAGTGGTAAGATCCGTGGTGCCAATACTGTTGTCCATCGCGGAAACGACTACGATGGGGGCTTCGCCGAATCGAGTCTTGTTCAAAACTCCCTTCATTAAGCGTTTGAATTTTGTGACCTGGATTTCAAAGAATTATGAGCATTAAGAATCATTGTATGGAAGAAATAAACGGACCTTTTCCTGTCTAACTTTACTGTCCAACATGTCCACCTTATTGAGAACGACGATGAGGTAGGGGGCCGTGATATTGGCTAGAATCAAGCATTCCCAACTTTGAGGCTGCATTCCTTTGCTCACATCAATCACTAGGATCATGAGGTCCATAATCTGAACACCTCCAAGCACCGTCCGAATAAGTGACGCATGGCCAGGACAGTCCACCAACGTCACATTGAACTTATCGCTGAGGGAGAAGGATGAGAAGCCCAAGTCCAGCGTGATCCCCCTCTCCTTGGACTGTGGGTTGGAGTCAAATGCAGCCGTGGAGGCCGTGGTACTCAGCACCTTGCAGAGACTAGTCTTCCCACTGTCCACATGTCCCAGGACCCCTACATTCACCCAGACCTGACCGGTCCTCCTGGACTCCGACTCCGACATCGTCTTCAACTCTCGAGGATACAAACAGCACCTACACAGAAGAGCTTTGTTTTAGCCTATGCAACAATGATAATGAATGAACCCCTACCTTTCCTTTCTCACAACTCCATGTCTTCCTTCTTTAGAAATTGTCTTCAAAATTCAAGAGCACCAAACAATGAGGAATTAACCCCTCACAATTTCCACACATCATCATCGCGAGTGTTAGGACCAACCAGCTGAGCCGCATTGTCTTTTTTCCTTTGTCTCACTTTTCTCATGATCGGAACACAAAGCAAGAAATGAACTTTCCAATCAATAGTCTATGAATTATGACAGAAAAATTGCAGTATTACAAGTAAAATGCAACAAAAGTGGTTTATTGGTGTGACAATACAACAAAAATTTAAGTCATCCTTGCTTTAAAAAAAAGCAAGATCACACCGCACCGGATTGTCTCAAAATGAAAATGAAAAAGCTTCCTCTGATGTAAAACTATACAACAGGCTATGTTTGTTCTTATACAAGGAGAAGCATAAAATGTAGGTAGGATGAAATCAATGATCAGGAAGTCCTTGCTGCAGCTTTCAGTATTTTGACAACGATGTAGCTGAATAGTGGAGCCAAGAGAACGCCGGAAGCACAAAGAGCAATCGAGTCCAATTTGAAGAAATGTCTCGGCACTGATATTTTCATGAACTCAGTCTCGTTGTCTCCAAATTTTATCTTCTGGGTTTGACCCTCATCGAGTGCGTCTTCCTTGGGACGTTCAATTGGAATAGAAGTCGTTGGAGGTTCCCCTTGGTCCCCGAGTGCCAGGGGCGTGGGTGATGTCGCAGGAATGGAGACGGGGTGGCTTAGCTGATTTGAGTCCGGTTTTGTTTGATGAGGTTCGGGTTTTTGTTCAGCAGGGTGACAGTTGTCAATCCCCGCATTTGCAATGTCTTTCTCGGTTGGTGTGGAAGGTACGGAGTCCTTGGAATCCTCAGCGGTCCAATCACACACCATGATATTGCTTTCTTTTTCATAATTGCGACACCTAGAAATCAGGGGGTACAGGAGTTTAACACCATGTACTCCATTGACATTGACTAGATATGAATTCGCTTACTCATCAAAAATAGACGACATTCTCGTTTTTTTCAAAGTTGTCTCAATGTGCCCCATTCTACTTGGACCAAGACCTTTCTTTGATGCATTGTCGATGGCAGGAGAGGCGTGTAGTACCGGAAGAAAAATTTTGTTTGGTACGTCCTTCTTAAGTTGCAGTTTGGCCTTGCTTGACTTGATCTGAGTCTGATGACTTCCGTTTTTTTAAGCTGCTGACCCTCTAATTATCTTGCAAAATGGAACCTTGCATCCATCTGAATTGCATTTCCTGGCATGAATCTCACACAAAGTTATCAAGGGTTGGCAGACAGAACAACCACTTCGGTTTGGGCAAGTCTAAAAAGCATTACAGTTTTACGAAAATGATTAATGATAATAATATATACCTCCGAGAACATTAATTAAGCTTGTTTGTATCGTACCTGTGCATGAATCATTGTAAATTTCCACTTGGCACAAACTCCATGACACTTGGATTGGTTGCATGTGACGCTGTGCAGCAAAGTGTTTAAGGAAATCGTGAGATCCCTCTGGACAGCCATGATTAATTATTGACCAGAACGGATTTGAAGAGAGGAAACGTAATAAATCTCTAAAGAGAAAAATATAGAATTACTGATAGAGACGTGTCTGTGTACGCATTGAGGACTATAATTCTACTATGTTGAAAGGACATGAAACTGGTGAGTGAGATGTAAAGACGCCGGTTATGCAAATAAAATGCAAAAGCTTTCCATGCATGGTAGATTTAGAATGGGGAAGAAAGTCTATGCAGATTGAGACAAATTAGGAAATTTTTGCTGATGACGTTTTTCTGATTCCGATGTTAGGATGGCCCAAATTACTGTCGAATATTGATGCGAAAAATGTGCGTCTACGTGTCGCAAAACTTTGAGATGGCCATTGGACTGAAAGGACTGAAAACAATAAATCTCTGCGACAGTGACATACCTTATGTTGAAAACCAAATCCGTGTTGTAGGCTACAGAATTTGGCAATGTGACATTGAGACAAAAGTAAATACACATGTCTAAACTTTATTTAAGCCATCTTTGCAAAAAAAGTTTTATTCACCGAGATATTAATGTATATTCATGCTTTCGTTCCTTCTAGTAAAGTTTAAGTGTCTTTTATTGCGAATGATCATAATGGAGCAAAAGTGACATATTGAATCAAATAC
>JAQIWU010000308.1:0-28787 GCA_034696445.1 Isotomiella minor
ATGAACAGCCCTTTAGCGGAAACGCATCATCATCACCATCCAGTCCAAAAGGCTCATCTTTTTCTGTCTCAACTATAATGATTTCACGGTTGACTAAACTTGATTATCTGTATTCAAAGGAAAACTTCCTTTCGGGATATATTTTGAAATGGAGAAGTCTGGAATGAATATGAATGAGATTGACACGACTGACTGTGATATGTCCTTGACGTCCTTACAAGTAAGTTTTGTCAACTAGTTCTATCGTGAATCAGAGTTTTATGACTATACTGTTTGTAATAGACCGTTGCTCGAAAAATATATGGAGAAACCTGGACAGAAAGGCTTACCATTCCTGTGGAGGAACCTGCTGCATAGAGAGAGATTGATTTATTCCTGGAGCCACCCTTTTGATACAGCACGGATTTGCATTATCATTTGCGAATTGGCTCTCGACTTACGGTGTAGGTTTACAAGATAAATTGCGTTATTGGTTTTAAAAGCCACACGTGGACTGACTGGAGGATACGTAAAGATGGCTCAAGTTGTATGAAATTGTGTACCTTCCATTCAGTGGTATTGTTAATGTTTTAGTCCAACACCCAATCAATCATTTTTAGATAATATTCGTAGTTCAAGTTGTTTAGACTGTAATTCTCATTTTTAACTCATTCCACCTTTACTAGTGTGTAAGATGTTCATGCTATATTTGAAAATTAATACGCTTATATTACGACTATCATTTAGCCGTATGTATGGTTTAAAATTCACACAACGCAATGTTTTCAGTCCTTGTGTGTGCCAAAAGCTAAATTTAGTTAGCTTACAAATAGTTTACGAGAGTAGTTTTCTGAAAATTGTGATGAATTGTTCAATTATTTAAAGGTAATGTTATAGCGTTGAGTTATTCGGGACCAAAATACTAATTCATAGAATGTACTTCTCATGTCCACATCGGTGCATTTTCAAGTGGACTTTTAAAACTTTAGTTTAATTTATTGTATGATCTGGCGTATGCTGTTTCATAGTTTTTATGGACTGAAACAAAATGTACCTTATAGAGCTAATACATAATACTTGTCGTCGTTGTTGGACTACTTTCTCTTCCTCAAATGAAGAGGTAACTGTAGTTGTAGTCAATTGAGACGATTTAAAACAATCATTCAAAGGTAAAAGATCTGCCTTTACCATAAAAGGTTCAATAGTTCAATCAGTTTTGTTATAAGACAGACGGAAGATGAAATAATAAAAGTGTCCAGTGCTCTTAATTCGTGAAATCTGAATTCTTTTTGCATTCATTATCCAACGGGTTTCTTTTGACTATCTTTTTGCATGACACGTTCTCCCTCTTTCTTCGCTTCTGCATTCAACGCATTATGTATTGTGAATGAGGCAGACAGATGTTCTCCTCTGGGTTGACATCAATTTACAAATTTTTCTTTGGAATAATAGCAAAAGCTGAAAATGTCTGAAAAGGAGGTTGATAGCAAATTGGACTATTGGTCAGGTCGATGGAAGGATCAAATGATAGGCTGGCATCAGGCCCAAGTGGACCGGCATTTGCTCAAGCATTACGAAGTGGTGACGGGGAAAGCGTTGCCTCAATCAGGGGAAAGTGAAAGTGCGCCTGACTCTGAGCAAAGAAAGAAAGACTTTGATGAGAATTCGTTAAAGACGTGGTATGTTCCCTTGTGTGGAAAATCACTTGACATTCCCTTCCTCCTCGGTCTGGGCTACAAAGTGTTTGCAGTCGAAGGGGTCTCTCAAGCCATTGAAACGCTGAATGAGGAACACAACCTGGGACTCGTATTCGATGAAAAATCTTCAGTATTTGAAGGTGCCAACGGCAAGTTGAAGATTTATTGTGGGGATTTCTTCACGTGTCCTGTTGAGCAGTTTGGGCCATTTGACTTTGTGTGGGATAGAGGGTCCCTTGTCGCGATCGAGTACCCTTGTAGAGATGCCTACAAGACGGCTATGCAGCGGGCTTTGAAGGGAAAAGACGGATTGCGTAAGTCTCAACTTTCAATTTCTTGGTTTCTTGACTAAAAACTTGTTCATTGAATATTTCTATACAGACTACGGCTTCACTTACTTGTTGGAAAGCATTCGATATGACAAAACCACTTTTGGGGGTAAGTTGAGAATTCCCTTTCCCTGCAGCAAAATGCATGCTTTACTTTTCCTTAGGTCCTCCACGTTCTCTCTACGAGGAAGACATCCAGGAATTATTTGGAGACTGGACCGAAGTAAGACAGTTGGATCAAGAACCTCTTCCGGAAACTCATCATATTTGGAAGAAAGGCGTGACCGGCCCTGCTTATACTTGTATTCATTTAATCACATCGAAGAAAATATAACCGCAAGGATTGTACTAAATGCGTAATTTATTACTGACATGAAAATAAATATTTAAACATCAAACGAGGCACAATGAAGTAGTTATAATTTAGTACGGCTTATTTTTCTTCAAACAACTCCAAGTCCTCTTGTCTGGATCTGATTGCATCAAAAGCAGAGGAAGGTACCGTTGATGCATTGTTTGAAAAAACAGAAAATCCGCGACGAAACATTTCGGTCAAATTGGTTGAAAAGAGTGACCGAGTTATGCTGTTCATCATGTTGAATATGTACGGTCTTTTTAAGGACATTTGAAACATGCCAGGAGGCTTCGTCACTTGAATCGCCATGATGAAAGGACTTCGCTTGAGTCGATGACCACCCTCTGTTATTTCATGACAGTGCATTTAATGTATCTAATAATGTTGTGGGTGTTAAGTTGTTTTACGTACCTTTCATGATAAACTTGGGAACTTCGGTCGTTGGGGTCCACAATTTGTCCTTTCGATAAGTAGCCGGTATCCTGTGAATCGTGGCTGGATGACCGTAAGAACACGATGATAACGATACCACTCCCAAAATGAAAAGACCCCAGCACTTCATTTTAATGTTGTAGGAAATTTCACGCGAGTACGTGTTCTGTCAGCTATTTGCATCCGAGGGGAAAAGTGGAAATGACAAATAGATTTTGATTTTGATTCTTTTTGCTATGAAAAACACAAGCGTCATGCACTTCACCGGCAAAAGCATATAACAAAGGCAAAAGACATGAGAAAGTCTCATTGTTATAAAATGTCTACTTTGTAAAGCTTTGATATTCATAAACTGTAACACAAAATGTGGATGTTGTTCACACAGTGCAGTGACACCGAACAAAAGATGCCAAGTCACAGCGAGATCAAATAATAATCATAATAACTTTCATTGCGTCAAGTGCGGATTTTTAGTAAGCAAATAATAAAGACTATCTTTCGCACTCATGATTCATGATATGGGATGTGACCTACCTGCTTCTTGGAGCGATTCATTGACTCTGAATTTCAAATTTCCAACGACGGAAAAATGAATGCGTAGAGAAGACCATTTTGTTTAGCCACGCATCACGTCTTGTCGAAAAACGGTACAAATGAAATGAGCGTTGGTCTAAAAGAAAATGGTAACGAATATGATGACAGAAAAGAAATGCCTTCTTATCAAATGCGTAGTGGAAAGTGGCGTTAATTTGTATTTGGAAAATATTATTCAATTCAATAGCTGTGTTAACAACAACAACAACAACCGTGACACTCCTATACAATTGGCTAACCTAACCCATGCTGGGGGATTAATTGTATGATTTGAAAATTGCATCACTATATTACCGACCACTCGGTGAAGCTAGTCCCCCAATGATAGGATATCCTGGTCCAGATCCACCAAGGTTGAAAAGTGATCCGCCACCAGGTCTTGCCAATCCACCGAAAAATGGAAATCCGGATCCAGAACCGAAAAACGGAAAACCTGACCCTGGAGGCTGTGCCAATCCTCCAAGTGGTCCTCCTCCCAGGCCTCCAAATCCGCCTCCGAACCCGAATTGGGGTTGGTAAAGAGAGCTGTTGAAAGTTTGTCCTGAGACAAAGCCTGCAGAGATTTGGACAGGAGCCGGAGTTGTTATATTAGGGGCTACTGTTGTGGTAGTGGTGGTAGGGGTTGTAGTAGTAGTGGTCGTCGTTGTCGTCGTGTAATAAGGATGATGGTAGTGGTGAAAGGGCCGGAAAGGCTGAAGTTGAGGCCTGAAAACTTTGAAAGAAAAGTACAATTCAAGTTTCATACGACAAATTATAAAAACACTTACACCAAAGTGAAGCGAATGCTGTATGAAGGCTGCAGACGCAAACAATCATTAACAGCGATCCGGGATACGAATTCGGCATTTTGATTTTCATGCTTGAGATGGGATGGGACTAAAAGAGTAAACGGAAACCTTTGGATCGTCGTCTAAAAAGAACCCTACTCATCCTTTTATAGTTTCAAAACATGAAATTACGCGACACGCCAATTTTGATTGAGTGTACCCTCCAGGACCTGATGAAAAGGTGATTATACCGTTTTTAGGTCATTTATTGTTTATAGACATCGGCACTTTACGCATCATCATCGATGCTTTGACGAAAGGTTATTCAACGATGCGTGAGGCCCAATGTGTCAACAATTTTAAAGCGTGCTGGACTGTGATACAATCGGTCAAACTGGATCATCATAGACAAAAGAAAGTTATAAACAATGAGGAAGCTCGACATCGACGTTTATTTTTTGATACGGAAATTCTGAAGTGAAGCATTATACATGAGTGAACAAAGGAACACTTTCAGTTTACCTCAAAACAATGATATGCACGTAATGTCTCAATTTGCACATCATTTCCTCCGTGGAATCAATGAATTACAGAAACGTACAACACAACAAAGTTTGCATGAAAATATGACTCCATTAAATAGTGACCATTGTATCAACTTGCCCCACAACTCAAAACTACATTCTCTTGTGTTATAGGTTACTTTATTATTTCCTATTCTCATAGCTGACACGGGCTGCACCCCCGGGGTTGTAACCGGAATTATTATATGTATTTTGACCTTGGCCCTGGGAGCCAGTATTGTACCCTCTATTTCCATAACTCTCCCCTACTCCTTCCCCTTCAGAAGACCCTCTTGAGCCGTAGCTTTCATCATTGCCCGTTGTTCCTCCACCGAATCCCTCGCCTCCTGTTACGCCAGCTCCGAATCCTTGGGAGCCTCCGGTTACCCCAGCTCCGAATCCTTGGGTGCCCCTTGCTCCTGCTCCGAATCCCCCAGAACCAGCCCCAAATCCTCCTGTCCCATCCCTCCCTGCCTCATAATTTCCTCGATAGCCCGCACCGGAACCAAATCCATTGTCCGAACCGTATCCAGTTTGTCCATTGTAGCCAATTGCACCATTGTTGAATCTCCCAGGTTGAAAGTAACCCGTACCACCACCGAATGGATTTACATTGTACTGCTGTTGTTGTGGTCCGGGTCCGAGTCCTCAAAAGTATTCTTGATTATAAACGTTATCAAGCCCAGGGGAATACCTTCCACCGTTTCCACTTCCAAATCCCCCTCCAAATCCCCCTCCGTTATTACCGTAACCATTCAAGCCAAATTGACCGTTTAAGCCTGCAGGACTGTATTGGCCGTTTAATCCAACAGAAGGGGTATATTGGCCATTGTAACCAGAAGAAGGATTGTACTGACTGTTGTAGCCAACAGAAGGGGTGTATTGGCCGTTTAAGCCAGCAGAAGGGCGAAAGTTTCCATAAGCCTGGCGGGTAAACCTTTGACCTAACAAAGACGAATTTGCAGTGTAATTTTAATCAAAACCGATGACACAAGGGCACTTACTGGTGGGATTAATTGCAAGGGTAGAGATAGTTCCTGTCAATACAGCTAAGATTATTGATGTCCTCATTGTCTGACACATGAATGTATACGTACAACACGTCTAGGCACAAAAAGGATTGGTCCTGGAGACCTGGTCAAACATATGCCAACTAAAACGTTCTGGACATTATCAACACTCTTTTATAGACAAAAAATACGGCGACTTAAAGAATGATAGCAGGTGTCATTTTCATTGTTCATTATCGGAAGACAGTGCAAATCAACAACTTACTGTTTATGTTTATCACGTTGGACCGATGCGATGGCACACAAGGTTTTATACAAAGACATTAAATTTAAATCGAGATACCTATTAAGGAAGTTTGCTTCGTTGAACTTGAGTCTGACTTTGCTTAACCAGAAGAAATTGAAGCGTCATCGTGTTTGTTGTAATGGCATAAGCCAATGCAATGTCAATGTGAGGCAACGTGAGACGCTTTTACGAAAGAAGGGATAGCAGGAATGAATTGCAATCAATGATGGTACTACCAAGTGATTTATTTTGTTTACAATTTTATGTCCCTTACAGAATTTTCATCTTTCATTCTACGACCTTCAGTACGAGAAATAGGTAGTTTGACCACATTACGTGACTGCGGTTACTGTAATAATTGTGGTAATAAAATGACCATAATTTGTAGTTTCTTTACCTAGTGTCAAAGGCAGATTTTGTCACATCCTTTATACTCGTAGTTTTATTGTCCAATTACTGTTCTGGAGATGATTATCCACATTGTCCACTCTGAAAGTACTTTTGCAATAAATGACTGAGTTCAAAGTTTGACTGGTACAATCTTTGCATCTCCAACGCACGTTCATTTCGTTCTACAATAATTAGAAATAAGTAAAACATGGCTTTTTGGTAAAGACGTCATGATGATTGTTCAAAAACATAAGGAAGACTTACTTTTTAGCACTTTATAGTACATATCGAAGCATTGCTGAACAGTGTCCCAAAGATCTCCTAAATCCGGTTGAACTAGGTTCAAAATATTCTCCCAATGTTTCGTCACGGCCCTTATTGGGGGACAACGATGTTCTACCACTACCACGTCATCTAATTTAAACATACGCAATTATATATCATGAGGAATCTGAGGAAGCTATATTTTTTTTACTTTCTCCAGCCGACTCAGTTTCTTCCTCCTCCACCATACTTTCTCTTTTCTTGGGAATCAAATCAGAGGGTTTTACATCGAATATGGACAAATCAGGATACGCGTACTCGATCCCCAATTGAGTCTCATAAATGAACTTACTGCTGTCCGCGATAGTCTTCACCTTGGCTTTGATGATTTCAGTGTTGGTGGTCCACAGGTCTGCAAACTTTCTGCACTCTGAGGCTGCTTGATTCATATTCTTACTCTCAGTCGATTCCACTTTTTGAGTCAAGCGTTGTATTTCCTTCGCCATTTTCTGGGTATGTTTTCGACCCAGCTCAATTTTCTTCTTAAAGCTGGCTGTTCTGACCTGCATCTTGTCATGCAGTCTTAAGAGCAATCGCTTCATCATATTTTTCAAGTCGACATTTTCCTTGGCTCGACAGTTTACAATGTGCAAATTGTACGCCATTTTCTCAAGGTTGAGATGACACGCATACTTGAGTTGCTCCCTTTCTTGAAACAAAATCCGCAGATCGTCCTCAGCCTTATGCCGCTTTTCTCGGGCGTCCTGCTTCGTAAGAGTGTACATCTCATTTACAGCCTGAAACTTTGAAACGGCCCCAGTTTTCCGTTCTTCAAGGTTTCTCTTTTCCATTTCTTCAAATTTTTGGAGAAGGGCCATCCACTCTTTTTGATCATTTTCAAGAATCTCTTCCCTCGCAGTTGTCGTGTACTGTTCGATGACGTTCAGTTCTTGAATGAAAGCTATCCTCAGACTGTCCATGAGATCATCGATCCTGTCCCCCATAAGCATCGTGTCCTTTTGATACTTCTCTAAACTTGCCTCGTACTCAAAGTCATTTTCATCTATTTCTCGACGGAGGTAAGAAATGATGTCTTCTTTTTTAGCCATGAGTTCATCGCATGCTTCTTGCTGAGCTTTCATCTGTATAATTCAATCAATCAAGCATTCTATAAAAATAATATTTTGAGTGACATTGAAGGAGGGGAGAACCTGATTATAAAGGTCCATAGGAAGTGCTTTCTCCGCTTTCATGTTCCAGTTCTCACTGAGTTTGTCGTACATTTCTTTCGACTCTTCGTCTTCTTTTTGTAGCCGTTCAAGCCTATCTTTGTAATTCTCATCGTGCTGTTTCTCCCGTTCTTTCTCCCTGTATTCTGCAGCAACCCGGACGTTTGTAATCTATCAATCAAGAAAGTTAAATCAATGAAAGCCCTTTTTAAGCTTTTGAGTATAAGCAAAGGTTTACAAACCAAAACTTCCCCATCTAAAATGATTTGTTCAATTTGTCTCTTGCTCTCTGCAATCTGCTTTTCCAACCTCTGCGCAGGGGTCATATTCTCCAAATCTTCGGCAGTGGGATTATCCAACTCATCCATTGACGACGTAACCGACTGGCCATCGTCCAACCCTTCAGCCTTTTTCCTGTAGTAAATTCATATTCAAACAACGCACCACACCTCTACGTGAAGTAGCTTACTTGGCAGCAACTTTGTCCCCCACACGCTTCCGTCTGGCACCCATTCGCTGTTCCTTTGCTTTGTTGAATTCCTCAAGTGCAATTTCCGCAGCATCTTGTTTGGGCTGCTCGCTGCAAACAAGATTTGTTTCACCCTCCATAGTGCTTGCCTGACTTGCTCAGAATTTGGTCAAAGGTCAAAGGACTTCACGTCCAGAAAGAAGAACGAACCTAGAAGCCCACTACGCTTTAATTTTTATACCTTACAAGATGCTACCAAATTAAAATGAACATCTTCCACACGAGTGATTGAGTCGGTATAAAAATTGCACAGAGCCCCTTAGAAACTCAAGACGAAGCGTTGTTCAAATAGGACAACCCCTGCAGGGTCCATAGCTGATTATAAAGGGCAGGGCCTTTAGTCTAGTCTATAGGTCAGAAGTCACAGGACTGATGAATGCTTGTTCTTACTGAAGTTTATTGCTTCTATTCTGATGGATATTCTCTTGTTTGATCGAAATATAGGATGCGACGTCTCAGTTAGCCCCACTTTGTTCAACCCAGAACTTTATTGCATTCAATTGATAAAACGAAGGAGACAAACTAAAAGTAGACAAAGAGCAAAGGTGCAGACAAAGACAAACTACATTTTTGGGTACTGAAGTGGTCAAATTATATAATCTACTGCCTTTCTCAAAGACCACACAAGGATTTGGGTGGAGGGCGTGTTGGAATGTTTTCTAACATAAATGCTGGAGCACGAAATGCAGCTAATTCTTCCTCAGTCAGGTCTGACTCGTTGCTGTACACAAATTTCTTCTCAGGCTTAGGAATAGTAATTAGAGTCGGAGGTTCCTCAATTTTTGCGGATCCGAAAATCGATGGTTGCATTATTGGCTGAGACATTGTGGATTGAAATATTCCTGCGGCAGGGGTTATTGTTGAGCTTGGTGATGGTGATCCGAAAAAGCTTCCAGACACCGGAAGTACATTTGCAGTAGGGGGTGGCTGTTGCTGTACTGGATTCTGAATCGTGCCGAACAAGGAATTCTGCTGCGAGGAACCAAATGCAGGTACAGTTTGTTGCTGTACAATTGAAGGCACCATTGGTTGCATTTGAGTTTCTTGAACACCAAATATTGAACCAGTTTGCTGGGGTGGAGCTCCTCCAAATATCATGTTTGGTTGCGCAGGCAGGGTTCCGGTGGCTTGTGACGGGGATTGAAATAGCTGATGCTGATGTTGATTGGGAGGAGTTCCGAATATAGAAGGACTAGTGCCGAATGTAGTACTGCCAAACAAAGGTTGATTGGAGACTGCAGCTTGAGGTGCACCTCCGAAAATTGATTGTGGTTTATCTGCACCTGTACCAAAAAATCCTCCTTGTCCTTGTTGAGGAGCCAACGTCGAACCTCCTCCAAAAAGACTTGGGGAAGTAGCAGATGCTGCTGGCGTGCTCCCAAATGGCGATGAAGGCCCTCCTCCAAAAATCGAGTTTTGTGATGGTGGCATACCAAAGCTTCCCACAGAAGTTCCAATTGTGTTTTGAGTTTGACCAAAAACGCTTGGCTGACCAAAAATGCTCCCGCTTGTGGGAGGTTGAGTGGTAAAAGTCTGTGGTGAAGAAACCCCAAAGGGGGACTGTGGAGCAAAGACCGATCCTGAATTTGGAATTCTTTCCCCCTTTACAATAACCCGTTCCTGTGAACCACAAAAATAATGTCAGTAATTAAACTTGAACCATTCAGTCTTGTCTACAAATTGAACCTACCAAAATGTTACGAGTTGTCGGTGTTAGCTGGGTAAATGCCTGGCGCGCCTGTTGCGCTGTGGTCAGTTCTTTACTTAAGTCGAAAGGAGTTTTATTGTTCAGGACATAATATTTATATCTCAGTTCTTCCGCTGATATCTCTTCAAAACCAGGTAAACATGGTTTTCCACCAGACGGTCCATAGCATGAGAGTGCCCATATTCCTCCCGTTTGCCATTCCTGAAGATCCTTTTTTACGGCTTCACTAATCAGAAATAGATAGCTCAATTATAGGCATTCACTTTGTAAGGTCAAAAATCTTACATCATTGCTTCCATGTTCTGATGTGCCTTCGCAGACAAATTATGGATCTCCTGTTGTGTTGATGATGATCCGACTCCAAAAACTTGGGAGGTTCCCCCATAATATCCTAAAAACAAGACATTATATAGACATACAGTCCGTGAAGTTGTCGTTGTTTTCAACTTTTGCATGCAGTACCTTGACCTCCTGTTCTGTCATGATAAAATCTGCAACGATCTCCAAATTTGCAACCCGTAGCTGAACCGAAAAATCGACAAGGCGTTAGTGACATTGTAAAATCTGAAACGTAAAAACACAAGCTATGTCAAAACTATAAAATTGCATTTGTTCAGCGAATACAAGTATAAATGATGAGGTCAATATGCAATGTACGCGTTATGCAAAAAATTGTTATTTTACAATTAGGAAAAGTTTATGAGCTTTATTCAAGTCATAATCAAAATTCAGTAAGACAAGATGCCAAAAGTCTTCTCAACTTAATTCTAACAGAACCGTCGCCCGCACCACTGGAAATGTGAGTCGAATGAGGCTCTACAGTAATTACCGTATCCAAGTTAGGCTAGAAAAGAAAACATAAAATTAGTGCTTCATCTAAAAAAATTAGCCTGAATCCATACAATGTTTATTATGAATCCCGTAGCTGTATGTTGCATCTTGGCTTGATTAAATCCCTCCTGTAGCAATTTGTTCATCACAATGGCAGGGTCCAGTGAGCCCCATGTGTATTTAGTAGGAGGGCACTTGAATGGACTGCACAGATCCATAGCAGGCTGCAAGTAGAAAAATTATTACACAACCGTTAAAAAGACGAGTCAACGATGAGTAAACATTCATTGCCTCTTGTCTTAATTACCTTCAGCAGTTTGTATTTGTTGTTCATATTATCTATTGTAGCTGTTAACGTAGTTGCAGCAGTACCGTCGCCCTCTTTCACATATGGTTCCAATTCATCAGCTAGTTTTGGGTCCATTTTCCCACAGATGAACGTATTTTTCAACTTAATGTTTAGAACAGATCCGGGGGACATTTTCTCCGTGTGCCCGTAGTCGATAATGAATTCAGATCGATGAGGATGTGACCTCGGAGGGGACAAATACTCTTCATGCGTGACAAGTAGCCGGGGCTTTAGCTCTTTGATTAGCTTGTTCGCTTGATGGAAGTTTAAGGAAGTGTCTATTGGGCAGAAGATAGTTTTCATGGCCAATGGCTGGTAAGGAATCAAACATTCAAGGTATGGAAATTCAGCCTCTGCAGAAAAAATACTTTCTTTAAAAATTGCAAAAGTAATACAAAACACAACTCACCTGTAAATACAATAGTATTATTATGGTTAGGGCCCCATGCTTCGATTAAGTGCGTGACATCTCCAAAACGAAGACTTGGATGACCACAGAATAAAATGCAAGGTTGCCTCACTTCACTAATTTCGTGTAGAGATTTATAATGTTTGAGCCTGCCTTCCTTTACTAATTGAGCATGAGGGAACGGATCTTCTGGCAAGTAGACTTTGCGCTGCTTACTACTGGAAAGCCTAAAGTCATAATTTCCCATGTTAATGACAGACAAAGACAAATATAAGAACAAATTAAACAGTACCATTCTGCCAAAATATTGGAGTAAGCCAAAGACGTTTCCGCATGTGGAGAAATAAAGTAAAATGGATAATGTCCATATCCAACGGAGTCTAAATGGCCCGTCAGACACTCAAAAAGGTCATAGACGTTGCCACTCGCGTAACAAGGAAATAGTACATTTCCTCCTTGGCGTAAGGTATTGACAACTGTCATACACACCTCTCCCATCATGGTGTCTGGGTTATGACTTGGTGTTTGAGTGAGACCAGTGAGGAAGAAAACGTTGGCATCCTTTAGTGACGACTGTTCCATCGGACTGTTAGAATACAAAGTGTGCAGTCATGTTTAGCATAAGTACTAAGGAAAAGATTGATGGACTATGAAACTACACCCACCTTGGATGCGTTGTTAAAGTTGACGAGGACGTGGCGTACACAATTTTTTTCTTTTCAGACTTCAATATCCAATTACAGCTTCCAAGGGAAAAACCAGAGCTGACTGCCGTGACTGTTACTTTTCCAAAAATGTCCTACAACAAAGAACTCGTAGAGTATATCATAATTGGTTATGACAATTAATGAGAAGGAACTTACAACGTTCTCACTGAATCCTAGAATCCTAATTTTCAGGAGCACATCGCTAACACTCTTCTTTGTGTAAATCTCCTTCAAACTCCGACTAACGTTGGGCTTGCCCATTTTAACCGGAAAGTTAAGTAAAGACTCGTTCGCCCTTGCTTCCAACATAACATAAAAATTATCCCACTCAGGCTCACTCGTCTGTGGGGCCTTGGGCTTGGGCACATTGTGTACAAATTCCACCAGCTCTTCCATAAAGAAGCGACCAATGTTCACAGTTGGTTCCGTTGCGTACACGCTCCCACTAAAGTCAGGATGTTCGGTAAAGAAAGGAAGAGCCAAGATTGAGGAAGAGTTTGAAATCAGGATGACGTCGATTTCGGAAATGTCAATGGACGACTCATGAGGGACGCCGAAAAGGGGAGCAGAGTCAATCATGACATGACCGTTGATTTCGCACAAGTCCTGAGAACAACAACAGAGATATTTATTCAGTCAAGAGGTCTACTAGGTACTTTTAAGAAGGGTTTACTTTTTCCAGGCCACTGTTCCGCTGGGTCTGATACCGAGGAACGCTGTTGAACTTGGAGTTCCCTGAGAGAGGGAGTGGCAGATGGTTGAGGACGGTGGAGGTGTCCAACGAGCAGTCCAACATGATGGTCAGGCCTTGCCATCGTAGAACGCCACAAGGCTTGGACGACGTCCCCAAATTGTACTAAAAATGGAGTATTATTATACGAACGGACCCCCTTTTGATTTTGCACAATTAATTCTACTACTCAGGAGAGGACGATATGACTGGATGAAAGAAGATGACACATGTGGATGATATGCAATGCCTGCCAAGTGCCAAATTGTCCAACACATTGACCCCACTTAAAGCAATAAAAAATGGAAAGAGAAAGAGGTTTGCTTACGAATTTCATTAGAATCCAATTCCAGAAATGTAGAGAATAATTAAAGGCTATCCTTGACCTGAACTGCAACCAGAAATGTCCTGTTCTTGTTTATTGACGCCACTCAAATTAAATTTCTGCCAAAATTGTTCCTTTTTTTACGTTTTATTTCCTTGCGGCCTTTACTTTTTTGCGCGGTTGGAGAGAGTTTCGATGAAGAAATGAAATGAAAAGTGAGAGTGAATGCCACGGCCAGCTGAGAGAAAAACAGAGAAACAAAAGCAATTTATGCAATGGCAAATGGTGATTTGATTACTTAAAAGTTTAATTGGTTTATTTAACTGCAAACTGCTGCTGCAAACAGAAGTTTACAATGCAGGAGAAGAGACCTCGAACATTTTGCGTATTGATAATAATTAGGTATGACTCTTTTTGTTTATTCGTTCATGGAAGAAAAAATAATAATTTAGTTTGGTACTTTTGATTTTTTTTAGGATGAAGAGAAGAACTGAGGACAGTTAAGAAACCAATAATGATCTCGTCGCAATTTCCATACCCGTCCAAGAAAATGACACCTACACCTCCTCGAAGTAATGGAGGTCCTTTCTTGCAAGGCCCTTCTTCTTCTTCTTCTTCTTCTGTCTCAAGCTGCCTCGTCTTTCTTGTTTTGATTGTGATTAGTGGATTTATTATTCCTTCTGTGAACACAGATGACATTAGCAGTCAATCCGTATCATCCTCATTACCACCAGCGGACGGTGGTGCAGGGATGCAGAAGGATGTCCTTTGCCAGCCAGGCGGAGGAATTGGTAAGTTCCATTTTCTGGAATCTGGGAGCTTGAATCTGCATTTCTACTTCTCTTCTTTAGGATGCCTGTCGCAAGAAGGGATTCAGTCAATGATTCAATCTTGTCCGGATCTTAGTCCCAAGATATTGAATCATCATTATCCTCGAGGCCAGAAGGCAGCTGGGGACTACACCGAGTTGCCTGAAATAAAGACGCCAGAAGATTGTGCCAAAAGCTGCTGTGGGATTTCCAAATGTCATTATGTCTTTGTCATCAATGCAACGTGCTACTTGGTAAGTAATGTCCAATGGCTACGTGTAAGCTGTTCTTATGTGTGTTTCTGGTAGCTGAACTGCGTTCATGGAGAATATTTGTGTTCCCCCACGATGTCTGCCGAAATGACGAAAAGTGGTCAAGCCTTTTCAATGGTGTTAGTGAGACATCCTCGTCAGAACAATGTTTCCGGTAAAACCTGTGAGGTTGGTTTAGATCCAACCACATGCAACGCGCACCAGAAATGTATCCCCACTAATCGTCGATCGAGAAATGGAGTATGTGTTTGTGAGCAAGGGTTTCAATTGGAAGGAAGTGATTGTGTTGAGGACACTGAAGGTAACGACCAATTCTGTCGTGTCACTTCATCATAACAAATTAATGACCACCTTTTGTGATGTACAGCTTTAAGAGCAATTTCCGCTTCCCCTTCTTCAAGTACGGCTACTCCTCTGCCTTCCCCACTTACCGTGTCAGTTACCTCTAAAAATGTGACGCTTCCAACCAACGAAGTTAACCTAGTAGCGTATGTTGTACCACAAGCTCCTGACGGTAATGACAACTTATAGCACCCATACATCACATTGTATATTACAGTACATTGCATGTTTACTCGTTACAGGTCACCCTTATTCTTACAAATGGATGTTAATTTCGAATCCAACCGATGATTCGGCTGCTGTGGAGGGACAATCGGTTAGTAATTTTTCCTATTTATTGAATACTTTAAGTAATTGGTTCATGATATATTGCAGACCGACACTTTAAGACTGACGGGTTTAAAGGAAGGCAAATATGTGTTTCAAGTTGAAGTTACTACCACTGGCGTGGACAAAAGTGTCCCTAATAGTAATGGCACGGCCAACACTACGATTTTCGTGTTTCCGGAACAGAAACCAAATCAGCCTCCAGTGGCAGTAATCTCCCCTCAGGATCAATCTATACAGTTACCAACCAGCAGCGCTGTCTTAGATGCCAGCCTAGTAAGATGACAATATAGCTTTTAATATCTTACTAAAAAATCTTATAACTCTAGTCTACGGACGATGACAAGATAATTTCGTACAAATGGGAACTACAAAAAGGCCCAATTTTGTTTGCTCTGAGTCCCACAAAGCCTTTAAATTCCTCGACTCTTCAAGTGGAAAATCTTATTCCTGGAAATTACACGTTTAAATTGACTGTCGAAGATTCGCAGCACGTCACGAATAGTACTACTGCCAACTTCACCGTAATAAAAGAGCCTGACTACCCGCCCACCGCAAATCCAGGAAAAGATATTGTCATATATTTGCCTCAAACTGAAGTAACTCTGAATGGTAATGCTAGCACTGACGATAAGAAAATTGCCGAATGGGAATGGAAAGCAACGGGAGAGCAAACGAAAGCTATTGGTAAAATCAAATTAGTTCAATTAGATGATAATATTTATAACACGAGTGTATCATATTTCAGACATGCAAGACACTCATACTCCTTACCTCAAATTGTCACATCTGCAAGTTGGTCTTTACCAATTTGAGCTTAAGGTGACCGACGAAGGAGGACAGTTTAGTACGGCCACCGTTCACGTTGTGGTAAAGGAGCCAACAGGAAACCCACCAACGGGTCAGTGATTTTGCTCAGGACACTCATTGAAGCTTCAAAGAACATTTTGTTAATGGTTAATTTCTCACGTTTAGCCGATGCTGGGGAGGACCAAACGACTGTCTTAAATAAACAGAATTGGGTAATTTTAGACGCTTCCAAAAGTAAATCAGACAGCAAGATTGTCCATTATAACTGGACTCAACTAAGGTAAGTCAATAGAAACATTACATTTAAAAGACAAGAGGTATGAGAGCACTAAACAGAGGTATAACTTAAAAACAGTGGCCCCAATACCGCTGTCATCACCGCCGTAGAGAATAATGTAAAAGCTAATGTCTCTGGACTAACTAAGGGCGAATACGAATTTTCATTGGTAGTAGAAGATGACTCCAAGCTTCTTGCAAATGACTCTGTAAAAGTGAACGTGATTCAACGTAAGATTGTACTCTCGTATCTTGGGTATCACAATTATGATACAATTATGGACGTCTATTATACAGGTGTGAACGAAGCCCCACATTCACACGCTGGAGGAAATCAAAATTTGAGATTACCATTATCAATTGCGACGCTAAATGGTTCTGCTTCCACTGATGACGTGAAAATTGTAGCATGGCTATGGGAAAGACAAGCGGAGTCTTTGGTGGCTGGAATAGTCTTAGACAACTCCGATAAGACACCCATTTTACAGGTATTAACTAAATTATTGTGCAACAATTAGCGATTCTTCATCGTACACTTGTATTTTTCAGATAACAGACCTCACGGCCGGAAAATATGTTTTCAAGCTCACCGTAAAAGACGAACAGGGTGCAAGTGATTCTGACACCGTTGTTTTGAATATTGAGGAGCAAACACGAGAAAAAGATATGATAGAGGTCATTCTGGGTGTTCCATTAACAAAATTGACGAAATCTGACACGGACAAAGTTATCCAACAGCTCACGTTTTTACTTCATGACACTAAGCTTAAACTTAGCAAAATTCGCCCACAATTATATTCTGGTAAGTTGAGCGTACAACTCTATTATGCTCCTTTGCATTAAAAGTATCAATTCGTGTGGTTGCAATTGTAGGTTATGCAGTCGTCCAAATTTATGGAGAAGATAAGGCAGGGAAAGTGATAAATGGCTCAACTGTCGCGTCGGAATTAAAAAGTCATGTGTTCCAAGATGCTAGCCTGTTTCACATCCCTGTGTATTCCATTGATACCACACTTTGTTTGGATTCATGCTCAGGTAACTGATTTTGCAGCCAATAATAATTACAATTATTGTAAAGTTTATACTACTGTCATGTACAACGTTTGTAGGCCATGGAACTTGCCAAGATAACTACGATGGAAGGGTGTGTGCTTGTGACGCTTTCTGGATGGAAAACTTTTTGAAACGTGGATTCGGGAGTCGCGAGAGAAATTGCGGTATTAATTTTTACTCTATGATCTTGGTTTTCAAATTCACAGTTTCGTCTTTACAGATTGGAGTAAAATTTATGTAGGCGTTGTGGTATCCCTCCTTTTGGCAATATTATTTGCGGTAGTTTGGAGCATTTCGTTGATTTTCAAGAGAAATTTCAAATCCATCAAGGACAATTTGACCAGCACTAGTAGTAGTCCACTTCGTAGTAATGGGAAACGCTACCACCCAAGCAAGAAGCATTATAAACTTGTAGGTGAAGAAGAATTAGAGCTGCGAGATCATGAAGGTACTGGGATTCTTTGTTTATGTTTCTCATGCTTACGAATATGTAATGTTTTCTGTACTTATAGATATGGAAGACGCTGAATCGGAAGACAGTGACTCTGACATCCTTTTCGAGACTAAGAAACGCTCAAAAAATGGCAGCATACTTATGCAACCTTTAGCGAATGGATCGCGGAATGGAATCCTGAAAAACTCCCGTAGGGTGAAGACATAAGGAGACAACGAACAAAGTTTTTCATCCAATTTCATTAGTGCAAGACAAATTAACGTCAGGACAGATAAGTTAAGGCCATAGAATTAATGTAGAATCCAAGGAAGACTCATATAACGCAGCTATTATTGACTCATTGCGACATGCAAGAATAACCGCAACATTCCCATTAATTGTCAATGCAAACATAATGTGATCTTATGAAGCTAGTCAAACCAAGTATATTACGACCGATGTCAATTGACTGATTATTATTTTTCAAAATACTTTATTCAATAGCATTTCGCTTTGTAACTAATAAACACTACACAATGTGCTAAATCTATGTACTTTTTTGGACTCCTATGATTGACTAGGCTACATTAGAATGCGCTATCGGAATGTTCTGAATCACAAAGTCATAAAGGAAAATGAAATGTCCAAGTGGTCCAATCTTCTATGCTGAAGCTTTGGCAGGAGCCTTTGTTTCCTGTTCCAACTTTTTGCCAAGATACTCCCTGTGGATTAAAGTTTACATGTCAAATACTGACATAACCACAAGTTAACTCAATGCTTACCAATTATGCACCATCAATTTCTGCACCGACAAAAGGGCCTCGTACCGAACGTTAGTGTCTTGATGTGCCAAAAGGGTCATTACCACTTGCTTTCCACCTAGCTGCTCTATCACCCTAAAATACAACAAGGTATTTGTTAAGACTGTTCTTGTCACACTTACAAAACACCTTACACTTTTCCACGAGGATAATGTCTGACAAATTCGCCAATATCATAGCATGCAACGCTCAAAACGAGAGGATCTTTGGACGTTTCCAGAAGGTGGATCAATATTTTCAAAAGTTCATAATTCTTTTCCGTTAAGCGGCCTGCATTTTCTCTCCAAAACCTCTCCGATTTATGTACTGGGGACCATTCCAAGCGTCCTAGCTTGATCTCAGAAGCATACTCATCAAAAGAACTTAAATCCACGATTGAGGCCATGAGTTTGTCACTTAGATAGACAATATCTGCTTGAATATCTTCATCCTCGAATTTTCTTTGTTGCAGAATATCCAAATGCTTCAGCACCTTGGATTGAACCATTGCAATAGAGTGCTCCTTGCACACTTGCTCGTCCTCTGGTTTTTCAATCAGATTTCGGAAGACTGCGACCACAATTCTGGTGACCTTTTCTTTGACGCTATCACTAAGAATGTCTGCGAGGATGGGAATCACTGTGTGTCTAAACCCCAAGGAAATATCAACGATTAGAGGTCACCTAATGTGAGGGATAACACTTTTGACTTACTTGTTCATTTTCTCGGCTAAGCCAGAGTTAAATGTCAAAACCCAAATGCAGAAGCAAAGTTGGTACTGTATTTGGAAATTGTGTCGACCCGATAATACAGAAACCAATGTCGATATGCCATCCACAGCGACGAAAGCAAAGCGGTATTCATCTATTCTCAGCATCATTTGCAAACAACGTGCAACGGATTGGATGTACTCGTTCTCCTAATAGAATAAATTGACAATCACCTAAAACCATTCATGACAGTAACTAATAAAACTGAAGTACCGGAATGCGAAGTTGATCCTTGAGCCATGTAAGATAAAAGTGCAGATCAGATCCATCCATCAGTTCTTTGCTCCAACAAGCCATTTTCGCCAAAATCCTTGACGTCATGTTGGTAATAAATCCGTCTTGTCTATTCAACATGTTCAGAAATGGTGCCCACACGGACTCCTTCTTTTTCCTTGCATACTCCTTGAAAATCTCAACCCTCCCTTTGTCTTCCTATAACAAAAAATATGTCACCTCTTCAACTGACCCAAGAACAATATTCAAATCCCATACAATCAGCATCTCATCAATAAGGACAAGGATGTAGTAGATTGTCTGATCCTTCGACACATGTCCCATCAAATTCAGGAATGTTTTTGCACACTGCGCTTTCTGTTCTTCAAGGAGTTGATCCTTCGCTCTTCCATTTGCCCCGTCAAAAGCGACGATAAAGTTGTAGTCCTCTTGAGAAATCATCTGACACCTTCAAAAATCAATTCATGTACGTAGGAGAAAATTAAGTCTCAAGATAGGAAACTTACTGCAGATACGACTGCCAGTTGACTCTCTGAGCTCTGACATCGTTGGCCTTTTGCTGAAGGAGACTCGTCGCAGCCATCAGATCTGTTCAAAAGGATAAATTATTAGAATGACAAAGTCACACCATTATTCGTGCCCATTATAAGTACCTCCTTTCTCAATATCCTCTTGAAGGGGAAACTTTGAACTTTCGTCCACGACTGCACTCATCGTCACCGTTGTTGATGAAGTTGTTGATGTTGATGGTCTGATGAATTTTGTACTATCGAATGAAGATTAGATTAGAGATACAGAAAAGTCGAGTTCAGATCAGTAAATAGAGATTACTGGTGGGGGACCAAGGCCTAAAAATAAAAGGCCAACTACAACAACACAAATTGACTGCAATAAAGGAAAATACACGTCAATCTGATGGTAATTTTTTGAGTAAACAACTGTTCTTTTCTCAATCTCCAATGTTCTGTGGTACTACTCACACCCACTTTGCAGCCAAACCCGCTGCTGTAAATCACGTGCTCTACTTTCCTCAGCCTTTGTCAATGCAATGCACAATGCAGTGATCTTTGTGAATGAAATTTTAATGCGACGTGTAAAGTTTGCTGAAGCTGAAACAGACCTTAGGGACTTGCTGAATGTGGGGACAGGGACCAAAAGGGTACGAGTACTTCGGGAAGATGATGAGGATTCATTATTGTCCCTAGGGATCAATGGGGTGCGAGCGTTTGGTGTTTCGTCGTCGTAGTCAGTGGCCAGACCAAGTCGTACAGCACTGTTTCCCATGATTGTTTCTTTTGACTGCGTTTGAGACGTACGAGTCTAATTGTGAAAATTTTAAAAAATAGATATAGTGTTATGGTCCATGACTTTTAGTTTAGTTTTAGCTCGTAATGGAGTTAAAACTGCATTTGCGACATGACGACAACCCTTGCTTTTAGACTTGACAGCATTTTGCCTAGGATTGAACCCCTCCTTGGGCTGTAGAATCATACGGAGACTATGGAACTTTCAATAATGGTTCCAGGGGTTCGCTCCGTCCTTTTGCAACAACCTCTACAGTCAGTAATTAATGGCCGATATAAATCACAGGCAGGCATGTCAGTCCATTGGAGAATAGTCGATATTAAAGCAAAGACGAATCGTTCATTTCATTTCTACTGTTCAAGACACTAATTTTTAGGAGCTTTCTGACAAGCAAGCAATAGGTGTTAAATTCATTTGCATGTACGCATGTACTAAATTATAAGTTTCAATGTTTGCACGTCAAAGTGACAATTCCTTTCATAAAAGTTGATTCATTCAATTCATAGCCCAAAGTCAGCAATTACAATATGTGCTATGACTTTGTGCTAATGTACCCAGCAATTATAATGCCAACAATGTGGTGGGGTAAGGTGAGACAGCTTCCTGGAAGACACCTTTTAACCACAATTGGAAGAAGAATGAATACATACTGCCAACAATAATTGAAAGTGTCATTCAACAATGCCTAATTTGAACTTTAATTCCTTCAACTTCCTTTGCAAAGTTTCAAAGTATTGCATTCTAGCTAAAATAAGTTTCGCCTGGTCCAAGTCTTTGGCTTCGAATGCTTTCTCCAGTTCCCTGAAAAGAATCTCCTTTACATTAGGACACACCATACATTTATATAGGTTATACCCCTCGAGCTGGATAAGCCTCTCATCATTATCCTCCCTAAACCGTCTCCAATCCCCCTCATTCCCAAGCTGTTCGAGTCTCTCATTCAGTTCCAACACCTCCTCCAAGAATCCCGGATGCGTCGTCACCTCTTTCTCCAACTGCCCCAGGGAGTCCCTCACCCCATGAAGGTGGAGGAGGTAGTGCCCTCGGTGGATGGGGTTCGAGAGGGTGGATAAGGCCTTGTTGATAAGTGAGGACAACTCCTGACTCAACACCTGCTCATCCTATAAAATGAAAGTAGTCTGAGTGAATGAAGAGAACAAAGGAAAGCCCGGGATGACGCCGGTCGGTGTCAATGACACTGCTGCCTTTTCCCTTCTCCTCTCCGCTCTTCTCCGTCTGACGTGGACGTGACAGAGACTTCCTTTGTCTCAGTCGTCAGTCAGCCACCGTCTTGAGCTGAGTCATTATTCCAATTCAGTCTTACCTCTGCTTTGCTGGCGAACAGGTCCGGGTGTAGAGCCTTTTGTAATCTTTTTGCTGCGGCAGTCAACTTCTGGAGGTCAACGGAGAAGGTCTGAGGGTGTGAGAGGAGATCGAAAAAACCAACCGAGCCATCATCAACTTTCTGAGGACTCCCACAAGAGGGGCAGAGTAACGTCGACAGGTACGTTGTTGTTTCCGAACACGATAAAGTTTTTCCACATTTCCAACACTTCCCTCCTCCTCCCCCACCCGTGGCGAGTCCACTGCTGGTGTTTGGTAGGGGTAGTCTGCTGAGGGCAAATGGTGTGGAGACTCTGGTTCTATTCATTGTTCTGAGTGGGAGGAGGAGGAGACGCTTTAGTGTCGATGGTAGCATTTTGAAAGGGGACGAAAGGTTTCTGGTTTTACTTTGAGTGATGATGATGGTACGATCAGTTGTTTGCCATCGGTTTCCCACACTTTTTTTGTCGACATTTGACGACATGCATATGCGCAAGCAATAACGAACAAAGATCATCAAATGAGCTTCTTTATTGTCGTAAGTTTGACAGCATCAATTCCACAATCAGATTGAAATACCATTCCATTGTTAACTAAAGGGCATTTTGGGTGTGTCCAGTCTACCTGTAGCGTCGTGGTTTGGATGGCTTTGAATGTCCCCAAAGGCCACTCCCACCGCCGTTGCTGTAGGCATAGCTGGTTGAACCAAAGTAGTCGTAGCGAGGAGGTGGATTAGCAGACAGGAAGGTTCGAAGGGCAGCGTCCCTTGCTTGCATGAGGTTGTGTTGCCATTCCGTGCTTCCTATCAAAGTGGCAAATAACGTGAGGACTGGCGACTTTTGGGCACTGTATTTTATTTTATATACCTCGACTTTCGTAGGGGACTGGGTGGACTTCCACCTTGTCGTAGAATCTTACTTGCTTCCTCGGTTCTGAAGGGCCTC
Source organism: Isotomiella minor (assembly GCA_034696445.1). Taxonomy (NCBI): domain Eukaryota; kingdom Metazoa; phylum Arthropoda; class Collembola; order Entomobryomorpha; family Isotomidae; genus Isotomiella; species Isotomiella minor. The sequence continues at coordinate 23,182 of JAQIWU010000308.1, forward strand.
CGACTGTAGAATTTATAAATTGGTCAGCATTTGAGGTTTGTTTACAGTTTGTTTGTTTGTTTACCGTCATTTCCGGCGACATCGCCGACATTCTTTTTGGAGAGTTTGCCCTTTGCTGATGCAACAAAAGATTTAACGGCTGACATTGGTCGTTTTTTTTCTGTTGCAAATGTCATCTTCAAAATTGACTTTAGTTTTGGAACTGAAACGTCAGGAGCTTCCTCCAATTTCATAATTTCATCTGGTCGACAATCTAAAATGTAAAGGTTTCCTTCATCCAGACAAACAATGGTGAAGTTGACATCTTACTATAAGAAGTAGTTTCCTGTGATGACTGCACATTTTTAGGCGAGGATTGAGAGGTTGTTGGTCTATTAGTATCAAGTCGCCCCTTCGAACGGGGCCGTCTTCCTCCCAGTGATTCCACTGAGGACGACCTTCCCTGCTGCTTCAGGGTCTTCAACGTATTAGTTTTGTGTTTGATTGTCTCTTTAATGACCTCTGGCACTCCATCTTCGGCTCTTGCTTTTGTAGATGTGGCATTTTTGGTGGAAGAAGGCTGCCTTGGAGGAAGAGACGTCAATAATGACTGACTCCTTTGGAGGGCAGTTTTGTTCCTTAGACTGTCGATGTATGAAATAACGTGTGTTGAACTCCCTCCAAGTAATTTGGAAGCTGAAGCAATGGCAGTGGCTGGAATGGTGGTTGCACTACGGAGCCTTTTGTGACCTTTGGTGTTGCATAATGATTCAAGGTACGGGGAGATCGGTTGTCTCAAGTTCAGGTTGCTTTCGTTAGAATTGGTGCTGGCAGCCATGTCGAGTATTTTATAACTGCATTACTGACAGGCTTTTTGTGAACTTTGTTCTTTGATTTCGATAAGTACCCATCAACTGTGGGGGGAAAGTAGAAACATAAAAGTACCTTCTTGGAACAAATAGACTCGGCAGATTTTTCATGCATTCTTGGAATTTCGTCGGTTGGTTGGTTGGTTGGTAGCATGAATTTGTTGGCATGGCAAAGAAATTTTGGGAAAGGGAGAATCCAGCAAAGCGAAAGTCATTTAGTCAGTCGTCTCTCGTCTTTCATCCGACATTGTTGTCCTTTGTGTGAGTATTCGACAGTACGAGTGTTTATTTCATTGAACGAAAGGTAGGATTGTAGGTGTGCAATAACTTATCAATTGATAACCATTGCTTGCTTTCTCCATTAGTTGCGTCAATAACCTTGGTCAAGAGAACGGAAAGGCAAGATGTACCACAGAAGGTCGGTGCCAAATCCAGCGAGGATTGATCGTGATGATGAGAAGAGGATGCTTCCTTGTCGCTTCTTTTTGGCTGGCTTTTGCCAAAAAGGTCCACGTTGCAAGTTCTTTCACCCCAACCTGCATCTTCGTGAGCCTTACGTCAAAGTTCCTGAACTTCCTGCAAACTTTTCAACGCTTCAAGAAAATGCACGAGCAAGAAATGATATTCCATCGCTTTTGGATATTCGTAAGTGTCTTTTTCTGAATGAGTTGAAATACGTTGTAATACAATGGCCACATCATTTAAATGTAGCTGGACCAAAGTCCCGAAGGAATGTAAATCGACGAAGTGAAATGATGATGCGACCTTCGGTGTCCATTTCTCCGAGACGAAGAGGGCGAAGAACTGAGGAACTCAGGAATGGACATGGAAGAAACATGCCGAGCCCTGCTCGTGGTTTTGGAGACAGGGAGTTTCACGCTGCAATGCTCATGGACGAGTATGATGAGGAGGATGAGGAATCGTCTGGATCAAATTCTCCTGAGAGAAAGACACTTCAAAATACTATTTTCAATCACATCGATTGGAACGAATTTCTTGTTCCTGGAGTCAAGCCGCCGTTACCCACTCATGTCCCGGAACAAGGAATTACGTAAGTATTTGATGAGTTTCACAATGCTTGTCCCCGTCCTCTTATTAAAAGGCTTAAATACTTTGCTTTCAGATTGTCTCCAATCAAAGGTCGAGGATTTGGATTTCCATTGACTGAGCGTCCTCGAGTTGGAGCTGGAGCTGGACGACCTCAGTCGAAGAAGTTCATGCTTGAAGATTTTCCGCCAGAAGGACTGCAGATTTCTAATGGCGGCATGGAAGACCCTGGAGAAGAAAGTGAACACGACTTGGGAGATGTGGATTTGAAGCGAAAACTCAGTGCCAAAGAAGAGTTCCAACGAAAAGTGAAACAAATGGCAGCCATGAATGACCTCAGTGGAGGTGGCAAAAAAGAATCGGCGCCAGTTCCTCATGGTCGTTCATTGGACAGTTTCTTCAGCACTTTCAAGTTCAACGGCTACCACATGACTGCTGATAATCCCTCAAACGTAAGCAATTAAACCAAGGTTCACCCTAACATTCTTTCTAGTAGCTCTAATTATTGTTCGTTTAGGCTGCAGTCGCTTCCAACTCGTCCATGCCTGAATTGGGATCTGACAACAAAAGTCCCATGAACGTGAGCAACGACAAAAATGAAAACGAAGAAGAAATGAAAAGCCCGGATGCAAACGAAGAAAAAGATAAGAGCGTCAACTCCAACGAATCTGAGGAAATGTAAACTTATTTGCACGTACGAACTATATTAGTAGTAATATTCACAACAGAATTTTCCGTCGTATTTTACGATCTTAGTGTTAAGTGTTTCAAGGAAGGTAATCTTTGTCGATGTCATGTTGTGCTTTGTAAACCGTCGTCAGTCATGTAATAATTCGAGAATGTAGTAATGCGTGTGTAAGAAGAGAATGTCAAATGAAAGATCAGTACTGTTAGTTCGTAATAGCAATACTTTGAAACAAGTCTGTGATGTCAATCTGTCTGTACCTAATTAATAATTAATACTTGCTTAATGTGATACCATCTTGTCAAGTGTATTTCATTAAAGCATCTAAACTTTACTTCATGCTTTGAAGGAAACAAAGGAATTCTTCTCATTATAGGGCAACTTGTGCCCAGTGCTGTAGCGGTAAAATTGTACAGATTTCTGCTTCCACACGTGAGAGCTTCAAACATCGTGTATTTTTATGTGCTGTTGTAAATTTTAGCAAGTAATTTTAATTAATTCGACATGGAAGAAAGCAGTGGTCTGTCGAAGAAGAATGTTACATTCTCTCAAGGCAGTAATTACTTCCGTCAGCGCTTGACCCTGTCACTCTTATCCGCTCGGCCAGTTAGAATCACTGAAATTCGATCCCAGTCCCTCTTCCAGGTTGGGGTTAGTGATTATGAGGTATCCCTCATCCACCTCTTCGACAAAATAAGTAACGGGTCAAGGTTCAAAATCAGTGAGACGGGAACAGAGGTCAGTCTTATTCCTGGGACTTTGTTGGGAGGGTCCATTACACACGACTGCCATGAGTCCAGACCCCTCAGCTATTATCTAGAACCTGTCCTTCTTCTGGCACCTTTTTGTAAAAAGCCCCTCAACCTGACCCTTCGAGGACGGGTACAGAATGACTCGGTTGGTTACAACTCAGTGTACAAGCTCAAGCATGCTGCTTTTCCAGTCCTTGGCATTTTTGGTTTGGAGCCTGACCTACAAGTAAGTGTTTAGTACATAGCTGTTTGAATGAGATAACTCATTCCTTTATTGTGTTGTTTTAGGTAAAATCTCGAAGTTTTGAACAGTCCGAAATCGTGTTCACATGCACCGTGAAAAAGCAGTTGTTGACCTTGAGAAATCAGTTGAACGGGGACGCTGGAAAAGTTAAGAAGATTCGTGGAGCGGCCTATGGTTTTCGGATTGCACCGCAAATGCTGAATAGAGTGATAACGGCTGCCAAGGGTGTCTTCCTCCCACTCCTGACCGACGTTTACATAACCAATGACCATGTCAAGCAGTCAAAGTCAAAGAATCCAGGATACGGCTTGGTGCTTTACGCAGAAACCACAAAGAATATCACCTACGCTGCGGACGGGTTCGTGGGAAGAGATGACCGTAAATTGGAAGATGAAATGGCGGACTCCATGCATGCTAACCCTACAGGGTCTAAAAGAAAGTTCAATCTATTTCAAGAAGATGATCAAGAGGACAATTCATCCTCCAATTTCAACAAGAAATCGAAAACTGAAGGGACCAACGCCAAGAACACAACATTGAAGATTTCGCCCAGAGCCTACGCCAAAAGTCCAGAAGACTTGGGAACGGCTGTGGCTAAAAATCTTTTACATGAAATAGCAACAGAAAGTAGAGTAGATTCTGTATTTCAATGGTTGGCATTAGCTTTGATGGCGTTAGGGCCTAAAGATGTTACCTCCGCCGTTATGGGACCTCTGACTCCCTTCACTGTTCAATTTTTACGTGACTTGAAAACTTTTTTTGGTGTGACATTCAAAGTAGAAGTACATCGTGGGGATAGCAATTTGAAAAAGTTAGACGATGATGAGGAGGAAGACAATGATTATGACGAGGAGCAGGACACGTCCAAAAAGTTGTACAAAATGTCATGTCTGGGGGTTGGATATATCAATTTGAATAAAACAGCAATTTAGCTACTACTTTCTATAAAACATGTGCCTATTGCTTTACCTCCATGAAAATGACATGCAGCGTGTCTTAAATGTACTAAAATTTTTACATCCTGCATGCAGAAATTTCATTTGTTTGATGGACAAATTGAAGCTATATAATATTCTGCGTTGAGTTTTCATAAAATGGCATTATTGTCTTATCACCTTTAGTGTAGTTCTCAGTTCTCACCAAAACGAAACCCCAATAATTTTCAGAAGGCGTCATCGCCCCACGTGCATGTTTCACAGATTTGCAAGTTTAAATTGCTTCCTTTCTCACCTTCCACATTTTTCTCACATTATTTATTAATTCAGCCACGTAGATCATCGACACCTGCTTCGTTCAATCAATTACTCATAATTTATCATTCGTAATTCTGCGTTGGGTGCAAAAAAAATAGGTACTTGCATTGCATGCAAAGGTTCATTTCAAGTCTCACCTTCCCCCAACCCCTCACTGACGCTCAGTTGCTTGTCCAAAGTCGGAAAAGTTGAAGGGGATTAACTCCATTTTGAAAACCTCGAGCATGTCCATTTGTCATGTTTTAAATTTTTTGAACAGTATGACTGTAGCAAGCGTCGTGTCATAAAATAAATATCTTTCTGAATCAGAAGAGATGAGATCATTTCGTGTCATAAAATGTAAACTAAAAAATGTTGATCGTGTGTCTGTATGATAAGTTCGTGTTTGTCTGTGTGCTGAAGAGATTTTTGCCGTGATGATATGATAAAATTGCTTTGTATCCTCATCCTGCACCTTATATTTTCTGCATTTCATTTCATTTCATTGATTTGCCAAACTTTGGCATGCAAAATGCAAAGCAAAGTAAAAAGGAAAGCAGTGTCAATGTGTGTATTTACAGTTGGGGACGATGAGCTCACCTCAGGCAGGCAAAGAAGGAAGGAATACGAACTACGAGAGTACGAATGCGAATACGAGTTCTTCTTGTATGTGCAACAAGTTTTATTCAATCAACAGTTGATTTGCCTCTCTCTCTTTAGTGTTTAGGGGAATATAATTGGCGATAAGGAGGGGAAGGGGAGAAAATATTAGAATACAAACAATAGAACAAACAGGAC
>JAQIWU010000309.1:0-28729 GCA_034696445.1 Isotomiella minor
AAGAAGAAGAAGAAGAAGAAGAAGAAGAAGAAGAAGAGTGCACTGACTGCACCGTCTCATAGACGTATGAACTTTGCTTAAAAAATGTCTGAAGAAATAGACGGGTCAGGCATAGGAAAGAATGATGACGCGAGAGAAGAAGAAGAAGAAGGGAAGAAGGGGGATGAGTTGCTGAAATTGGCAGACAGGTGCGATGCGATGCGATCATCAATTCTTTCATCTTTCACAAATGTGCACAATTGCAAAAGAGTTGCAGGATGTTGCTCAAAATTCTTTCTTACCCTGGCACCATAGGTTTAGGTTTAGTAGAGGAGATGAGGCGGATGCGGATATTTTGCCAACAACATAATCGTTCGTGGTAGTGATGGTATAATTGGTTTCCTTAAGCCAAAGTCAAAAGTAGGTGCCTTGGAAATTCCCAATTTTTCTAGGAATTCAAATCCGAGGTTTTGGTGGTCAGTCGTCTCAAAGTTTTCCATTTCCACTTAAGCGATTATTGGTTGGTGATGGATGGATGATGCTCTCTCTAAAATAGAAACTATACAACATCCTTCCTTGGCACCCTACCCATCATCATCATCATCATTACGATTCTCAATTTTCTTCTGACGCAATTAGTCCAATACTTTCTTTCTTTCTTTCAGGAGAAAGGAGTGGGAATGATGATGATGAAACCCCTCCCCCATAATTAAGGTTGTCATATGAAGGATTACAGGGCACAGGGCAATCGCAATCTCTCAGAGTCTTGTTACACATCTCATCTCATCTCATCTTCCCTTTTCAAATCATTTCCTCCATGCAACTTCTTCAAACGAAAGTTTTTCTGGATTCATCAAAATGATAATCTCAAGTTTTGTACTCCTTCTTCATATTTGTTGTTTGTGTGTCTCCTCTTGATCCAATTTAAAAGCCATTAAGAAAGAAAGTCAATATGCAAAGCTTTTCCTTCTTTACAAAAATGTACAAGAAAAGAAAATGCCTAATAAAAAGGAGGACCTGACTGACTAGACTGACGTGATCCCATCATCTCAAAAACTTTTTCCAGCCACACAAGGAAAGAATGCATGGAGAAGAACAAGTGGCCTAAAGAAAGAGTCAAGTAATAATAATAATGGCTGACCAGAATGATGAACCTCTTCTTCTTCTTCTTCTGGATGGATAACGACTTTTGACTTTTTTTTGACTTGGAAGGAGAGATTCTTTTGGAGGAATTTTTTAAAGTGGACGAAGAAGAGAAGAGATGAGGTCTGAGCTGGGTCAAGGCCTATGGGTCATCATCATTATCCCCTCTCTTCTCTTGTGTGATGTGATTGCATTTATCATCATTGCTTTCTTCTTCTTTTTTTACATCCTCTTCTGAACGTTTGAGAGAAGGAGAGGAAGAATTTTTTGGACTGACGTGACGTGTGTGTGTTTGAAGAAAGCCATTCTTTTCCTCTGAGAAGAGAGTCTCCTGAGAAGAGAGACTTTGACATATGGAAAAGAGAAGAAGAAGGGGCGTGTGGCTTTGAGGGAAAGAGAGATGCGAGTTTTTAAGGAATTGATAATTTGAGAATCTACATATCATCATTGCGTAGGTAGGATAGGAATGGACAAAAAAAGATTTTAAATTCCAATAATTTCTTGGCACGAGATTCATTTCCTCTCTCTCTCTCTCTCTTCTCAGGTATTTGGTATTTTTTTTTACCTGGCCATGGTTTGATGGCACACTCTAAGAGGGATAATAATTTGTCATAATCAATGAACAAAAGAGGCAGACCCTAAGCTTTTTTTAAGGGTTATTTAAAAGGTGTCCAAAAGCCATTCATCATCTCTTTGACAACAAGTGTCACCTTCTTAGTCACATTCCTGTTGTTGCAGCTTTTTGGGCTGTTTTTTGAATACTTTCTTCTTCTTCTTCTTGGAGAAGGAGTCTCTGCTGATGAGAGATTTACTTTTTTAATCGTAAAAGCGTGCAGAGGTAAAAGATATAGAGGCAGGAGAGGAGAGGAGAGTGTGATTTACATGGAGGAAAGGAAGGAATGGAGTGTAGCATTTTTTAACTCTTTCTTCAACAGCATCTTCTTCTTTATCTTCTTTTTAGCCGTTGTTGCGTTGTTGAATTGAAGGTATAAAAGATTTTAATGTGAGGAGGAAGATGCATAATATGCAATGCAAATGCAAGAAAGAAGGCAGGCAGGCAGCAAGTGTGTGCTCTTAAAGATTGTACATCAACAAAAAGAAGAAGACGAAGAAGACGAAGAAGAAGAAGAAAAAGCCCAAAGGGCATAAATTCCTGAGCCAAAGCTGGTTCTTGGTTCTTCCTCTCCTTCTTCAAAGAATGAGAAGAACATTAAAAAGAAGAAAACCATGGCCTCTCTTCTCTGCACATACACACATACATTAGAGAGAGGTATAGACGTTTAAAAAAGAAGCCTTCATTTCATTGCAGCAACTTCCCCTCTCATCAAAAAATGAGAACCACCTTCGCTTCTTTCTTTCTGCCTATCTTCCAGTGATTTTTTGATTCTCCAGAAGAGAGAAGAAGAAGAAGAAGAGCTTGAAAGGTGTGTTGGATTTTAAGGATTCAATTCAAAAATCTCTCAAAGAAAGGAATACTTAAAGCGGGTTTTATATATCTTTACACTTTATTACAAGCACAATCACTGCAAGAAGCGAAGAAGCAATTGTTGAGAGAATTCCTCCCCTCTCTTCTGTTGTACTGTACTACTCTTTTCTGTTAGAGAGAAGACGCCTTTGGTTGATGTTGATGTTGATGGTGCAACAGAGCAGAGAGGTATGCAGCAGTCACAGTGGTCATTAAAAGGGTCTACTTTTTTTGTAAGCTACAGTCCTTCTCTTACATCCCTCGAACAATCAACAGAGAAGAAAACACAGCCAAAAAGTGCGTCTCTCTTCTTTTCAATATTTTCAGTTACGAACGAGGGATTTTTGGAAACTTTTTTGTAAAAATTGATATACATTTTGGTGCGTTTGTGAATAAAAATGTTGCAGTGAATAATTTAAAAAGTTTAGACTTTTTGTAAAAGAGAGTTCAAGTGGTGGTGGTGGTGGACCGCATTCCTTTGAAGAGTATTATTGCATGAAGAAGAAGAATCTATAAATCTCGTCTTTACTTTACATCTTAAAATACTCTCTTCCTTCGTCTGTGCAATCTAATAAATCTATCAAAGTTTGACCATAAAAACAACAACAATGGACTAAGAATAATAATAAAAATAAAAAAGGAAATATATAATCTCAAGTTGACGAGGAGACGACGAAAAAGAAGAGGATAACAAACACAAAATTTAAAATGTCTTTTAGGCTCTCTCCTCTATAACTTGAATTCCTCTGTCTCTCCATCAAAAGTTATAAACTTTTCAGCTTGGGTTTTTATTTTATGAGCTTTGGCACATACACAACAGGAATTAAATACATGTCTCTCAAAAATTGGAAAAAAGTAACTCAAGCTTACCTTGATTCGACTGGAGTGACAAAGTGTTTTGCGACTGTGTGAAAGTGTCTGGAGTTAAGAGTTGGAGAGAGAGAGAAAACTTGATCATCCTTCAAAAAACCCCGTATTTCAGAAGAAAAAAAAACAAGAAATTTTGGATGAGAATTTGATTTGTGGCTTGGATTTTTGGATTGAGTCATCATTCTTTTTCTTTTGTGGATGTGGTGAATGAGGAACATTTAATTTTTTGCCCTCAATTGGATGGCCGTAAGTGTGAACATTCATTATTTTATTTATATCCATGAAATTGCTTTTAAAAGAACAAATCAGGAATGGATGGATGGATGAAGGTTGCCCAGCCCACAGCCTAAAATGGGAAGACTGTGAAATTTGAAATTAAATTTGGCATGGGATTTTTATATTTTTAAATGCCGACGAGAGGTTGGAATGTCTATTTGTGTCCCATCAATAGGTAAATTGAGAATGTATTAAGAAAGGAACGAGTCTTTTTAGCAGAGAGATTTTTAAAAAAGTGGTTTGTTTATCCATCTAAAGTTTCAATCTCCATCGGAGAGGGTGGTAACAAAAACAATTATTTTGTTATGGCTCATAATTTTACCAACTTCTTTAAAGTTAAGAGTCTGGGTTATGTTTTTATTTTTGTTGGACAAGAATTGTAAAGAGAGAGAGAATGGAATGCAGACATAAATAAATCTGCATCCATTTTTTAAAGGTCTCCTTTGTGTTGTTGAGCTCAAAAGATCAACTTTTTTAGAACTGCAAAAATAATACAAATGGAAAACTATACATCTATCATCATAATAAAAGGAAGGAAGGAAGGAGGTCGCATAACATAGCATTTTTTAATCGCGTCTTTCTCTATCGCATTCCTGATTGATACCTGTTGCTCCTTCCTTCATTGAAGAAGAAGATACATGCGAGATTCGAGAGAATTTGGTTTTATAGACCCTCATAAATCTGCTCAACAAAACAAACAACGATGAGGACATGGATTGTGTACTTTTGTGGTGCACTCAATTATTTTAAACTTTTTTCGGGTGGCAGGCAAAACAAAGGGATTCGTATGTACAATTTCTATGTTACCGGACTGACTACAATGATTTCTAGATTTTGTCCTCCAAAAAAGTCAATCCTTTTAATTGAGACTTTTCTTTGGAGAAAGAAAGAAAGAATGCTTCTTCTTCTTCTTCTTTTTCGGGATGAGAGAAAGTGTAAAAAAGAGGTATGAATGAATGGGCATTGGTTTTTGCCTTGCCTTGCCTTGCCTTGCATACCACAGAAGAGTCAAGTTGTTATTATAACAATGGAATGGAGAGGAATCTAAAGGAAAAAGAGTGACCAGTGTATGTAATTGTAAACGACGCTCACTCTTTCTTATCCCTCAACATGGCGTTGCCAAGACAATGAGTTGTTGGCTTTAGGCTTTGACTTGACTTTGGCTATCTCACATCTCTCTCTTACTCTTACCTGTTGTTGGCTGTGTTGGCTGTTAGAGAAGAGAGGCAGAGGGTTTGTTTGATTTGATCGTGCAGAAAAACTGCATTCCATTGCCAACAAAGGGTTGAGGAATTTCATACTTTTTTATGCGTCCTCTCTCTCCTCTCAACCACGCTATAACAACGCTCTTCTATACAGTTTTTTACCTCCTCTTTACACCCTTCTACTGCATGCATACCATACCATCACATCATGCCATCCCATGATGTGATGTAGACAAACAATGAAAAAGAGTCAAAGTCAAAAAAGTGTAATGGTAGATGTGATGTGATGTAAATAACTGTGTGGCTGGCGCGTCATCCATCCATCCATCCGTAGCTTAGCTTTCCGTTGAGGAGAGCCACATTCCAAAAGACTCTAAAATAAATAAATCCTCCAGCTAAAAAAGAGATATTTTATTTTGTTCCCTTCTTGTGTCGTGTCGTGTGTAGCTTTGAAGAATGGGGCGAGGTGACATTCAGCATGCGAAACGGAACAGTTGACAACGGAGTAGTGACCACGACCTCCTCCTCCTCAGGGACAGCCTGTGCGTCTTCTTCTTCTTCGTCTGGGGGTGGGGGTGCTTATCCTCACATCCATCATCATCATCATCATCATCTCAAGGTCCTCAGTGTAGAGCTCCTCACGGGGGAAGTCCTCTCCGTCCCTTTCGAGGTAAGACTTAATAACCTAAAAAAGACATAAATATAAAAGGCTTTTGGAATGGAATGTCAATTGTTTGAGAGAGGTTGTGGAATTTGACCTTTGAGAAAGACAGCGAGCCTTCGATATGTCGTCGTCGTTAGGCCAGGCGTCTTGTTCAGGTTCACCTTTTTTATATGACGCCTTTGGACAACATTTTGGCCCTATAAAAATGGAAAATGTCAATCCCCATATTTTCATGTAATTTTAGCTTTCATAGAGAAGGAAAAGAGAGAAGAAACATATTTTTATTACGCAAACTATATGGCTTCCTAAAAGCGTATGGCATGAATGAACGAAGCACGCGTGTTCACAACTGAATGAATGACGACATTCCATTCCATTATTCATTCACATGCTTTTGCTTTTAAAGATCAATATTGATGATAGCTAGAGTCACAAATAGGCAAATTACTTAGGATTCTATGGTCAGGCGAAGGTCATTTAATCAAGGCTCCCTCTCTCTCTCATTCAATTGTATGTATGGTCATTCCAACCAAAGGGTCATACAAGAAGTGAAAGGGCTATTTTTAGGCTTCTCCTTTAAAAAATCATCATTAAAAAAACCAATGCCTTTGTTTTACAGGGGAAGACGATATGCAGTGCCATTTGGAACCGCGTGGAGGGGGAGTTGGTGGTTCGTGGGGTGGTACACCCACAAATCTTTGGCCTTGCCATCAAGTCTGGTAAGAAAAGAGGAAAGATCTCTCTGCTATAATTAATCCTTACTAAAACTTTGGTTTTATTTTCTCCATCCATAGGGTCAGACTGGGTGTTTGTAGACCCGGACGCCAAGTTGTCAAAATACTACGTTTGCAAGGATGACAGAGGAAAGTCCTCCTCCCTCTCAGTCAATGTAAGAACTTTCTCTCTCTCTTCTTTCTTACTATTCTATTAAGGTGTTGTGGAATGGAATGCGAGGAGTTAAATCATACAAAAGAGACCCCACACCATTTTTTTGTATTTCATTTTTGATGATTTGAGGTGTTGGCCACCAAAAAATATGAGCATTTTTTTATGGTCTTTGAAGGATAACAAAATTCCTAGGGTTTCTTTATGTCTCACCCCTTCACTTTTTCTATGATTTGGTCGTCAAAGTACTCGTAAGTCGTATCGTGTAGCCAAGCTCATTTTGTGCCTGGAGGGCTTTCTCTCTCTCTGGAGAAGAGATTATCTTCATGGAATTATGACAGGAAGGAAGGATGGCTCGTGTAGTGCAGTGTAGTGCAGGCATACGCAACCGAACCTAGCTCTGAGAGAGGTGGAGGTGGAGATGAGGGAGGGGTGGGTGCTTAACGTTGGAATGTGTGTCAATAAAGTTTACAAAGAAAGAATGAAGGCAATTTCATTTTTAAGGAGCCACAATAATAATAATAGCAATGGAATAGTAGATCTTTTATGAGACTTCCCAGGTTTTTTTATAGACATCTTTTCTGGAGCTCTCTCTCTCTCTCTCTCTCTCTCTCTCGAGGAGGAAGGTTTTATAATTAGGAAAATAAAGTATGGACCGTGATGAATGGGAGATTCTCTCTGCTCTCTATCATCTATATTTCTAGTAAAAATTGGCCTTCATTTTTTGTCATTTTCTCCCCCTTGGTCGGTCACTACTTTGTTACCTCATCAAAAAGATATGAGGCTCTGTCTCTCTTTAATTAATCCGATGAGGACTCGAGACTCGGAGTGTGTCTCAATTGAGACTGGAGTAACTAATCGTTAATAACCATCTCTCTCAACTTTCAGAGATTTCATAACGGCCTTCTTTTTGTCTGACCATAGAAATTTATAGCATAAAATACCTTTGAGTAAAATCACGAGACGAGGGACTTTTTGATAGAGAAAAAGAAAAGACTCTCACGAGTGTAAATTATCTCTTTTTTTTTTGGTTTTTGTGTGGAGCCCCATGAAGAAGTGGAGAGTGACTCTGTGCTATCATTAACTCTAGAAGACCTATGGTATTTATTACCAGGGTAATTTCCCCCTTCCTTAAAGAGTCCCTTGAGGCTCCTATTCTTCTTGGTCAGATGATGCATTCAAAAAACCTCGGTTTTATAATTTCCTTCTTCATCTTCTGTTACAAGACTTTTCATAGAGGAGGATGCGTCTATGACAGAAACTGTGTTAGACAAATAATGCAGCTCAGGTGATGATGGTGACAGGAAGTTTTCCTCTTTCTTTTTGAAGGAATGTCCTGTCGTCGTCAAGGGATCAAATGACGATGAGGATACAAAAAAGAAAGAAATTTCCAAAAAGAGAGAGATAGAGAGATTCCAGACGTTGATATCAAAAGAGAGAAGAGAGAAAACAAGAAAGAGGATGGGTTTTTGTAGTAAAAAAAGGGTCGTCCAGGATTTGTATTTTATTTTACATCTTTTTGACTCTTTTTGATTCGCATATGAATCAAAAGTTTCAAGAAGAAACCAAGAATCGTAGTTAGAAACATAAAGGCTTAAATAAAGGGTCACAAAAAACTGGGATTGGCATTCATCCCCTCAGGGCACCTCCTTCCTTCCTCCTCCTCCTTCTAAAAGTCTTCCAGCAGAAAGTCAATTCCGGTAGCTGGTTTCTCTCTCTAAAAACTTTACATTAACATCACCACTACATCACATCACATCACAAAAGGAAAGGGTGATTCTATTATCATCATCCCAAATCTCTCTCTTCTTTCTTCTTGTTCTTCCTTTCCTATTCCTACACACACATCCTAAAGACGACCTAAAAGGATAGGGCAGGAGAAGTACCTCTGTTCCTTCTTCAATTCAACTTGTATCATCCACACAAAAAATCCTGTAAAAAAGATCCTACGTTTGAAGGGAAAGCAATGAGAGAGTCAGTCTCTTTATGATTCGTTTTATGAAATGCTCCATTCTTTAGCTACTTTTTTGGCCTTTTAAAAACTTTTGGCTTTGATAGTCAAAACAGCCTCCAAACCAAAGATTCCTATGCAAAATATTTTTAAAAATGCCTCCTTTTTTGCAGGATGGGAAGCCAGCATTTTATTGCCGAGTCCACTTTTACTTGGACGCCCTGCCCCAAAACTTGTAAGTCCCCCTTTGACTACCCTTAAAGTCCCATCGTGAACTTTTTCTTTTTCTTCTTTTTGTGTAGTGACGCCGTGTCCCTCCAGCACTACTACCTCCAACTCCGTGGCAACCTCCTGAGCGCCCCCCGCTATCCCCCCGCATCGACGATTGGACCCCTCGCCCTCGCCCTCCAGACGGAAGTTGGGGACGCCGGAGGTGACCTCCCTTCATGGGCCTCCTCACACCCTCAACGGAGTGCCTTGGCGAGGGCCCACGCCTCCCTGGCAGGGATGGACCGGGAGGGGGCCCGCCTCGCCTTCATCCGAGCCTCCATGCCCTCCTACAACATGCACCTCTTCCCCATGACCCTCAACAAGACCAAGGGGGCAGAGAAGAACGCTCCCGCCTGGATCGGGGTCACGCCCAAAGGGATCGAAGTCTACCAGAATGTCGGGGGTTGCCTTGACATCCCTGCCTCCCCCCGACTCACCTTCCTCTGGGCCAACATCACAAAGCTGTACTTTGAGAGGAAAAAGTACGGGATTCGGGGGCGTGCCTTTCCTTGGGCCCATTCCACGCAAAAGCTCTCCTTCACAGCGTCTTCTGAGAGCGTGCCTCAACACCTCCTCACCCTCTGCCGCTCCACCCACCAGTTCCACCTCTCCAACGCCTCCAAGATCCTGGCCACGATGTCGTCGGAGTCCTCCACCTCTTCTGGGAACTCGACCCTCCAAAGTTCCAAAGGAGGGGGAGAGGATAAGATGCTGGACTTGTCCTTGTGGGCGGAGGGCCTCCTCCTCACGGGGGCGGGGGAGTCTTCGGATGGTCAGAGGGTGTCGGTCATAAGCAATGCCTCCTCAAACACGACGTCAGGGATTGGGATGTCCGATCGGGTCTACAGCCTGGATGGTTCTGACGAGGACGGGGAGGGGGAGCCCTGCGCCTGCCACAAGAAGAGTGGGTGTGGTTGTGAAGAGGACGAGGATGAGGAGGCCAAGTACTGGTATTGTGACTCTGACTGTGAGGACTGTGATGACTCAGGCTGCCTCCAAAAGAGGAGTAGGAGGAGGAGGAGGGGGTGTGCCGGGCACTACAATGACGAGGGGGGATGTTCTCATCATCATCATCATCGGCACTACCACCAAGGCACCCCCTCCATGGCGAGTGAGACGACGCTCAAGGCGGTGGACTTGGAGGAGGAGGAGGAAGAGGAGGGGACGCCTGAGGAGTACAAACTTGATGAGGAGGAGGAGGGGGAACATGTTTATGGAGAAATTAGTGAGGATCCAAATGCCAAGTACTCAACGATTGATGAGACCCCTGTGGTAGAGCCTCCAAAGCCCAAGCCGAGGACGAGCAAAGCTTCAAAGCCCTCCTCGGAACCTCCTCCTCCCACTTCTTCTAGAGGCGGGGGGTGCAAGTGTTCCCGCCTAAGGGAAAAGTGTTGCCACGTCGTTCGAGTCAAGAATGGTGGTGGTGGTGGTCATTCTTCAAAGTGCTCCTTGACGCCAAGGGTGGCCTCCTTAAAGTGTCTCAAGAAACCAATCAAGCCCTGCTCACAAGTGCGGCGACACATCAGTTCCATCAGGGACCACCCACCACCGCCCTCAATGAACTACGTGGAGCTGACCCAAGGCTCCTACCCTTCCACAAGGTCTGTTAGCGACAACTTCGACACGGACTCTGATTACGTCCAGCTCCCCCCACTGTCTTGGTACGCCGCTCCCCCTGCTCCTGCTGCGCCTGCGCCCCCGCGACCAAAGAAACCCTCCCTGTGGAAGTGCGTCTCATCATCGTCTTCGAAACCGAAGCAGGTGACGCCTCCCTCCCTCTCGCCCCCGGTGGTCAACATCCACACCCTCCCCAGAAGGAAGCCGGGGGAGGATCCACCCCTTCTTTTGTCCAGGTCCACAAATGCCTTACATTTAGTGTCTTCTTCTAAGCCCGAACCTCCCCCCAAGCCGAGGATGAAGTCACTTGTTGAAGACACCACACTTCCGGTGGACGCGCGGTTCATCGCGACGCGGCCTCAAATCCTTATTCAAACGGCGTACGCCACAACGGCCCCCGTGGCAGTGCCGAGTCAGGCCCAAGTCCTCGTCCGAAAGGCTCAAGGGCACCCACCTCCTATCCAGCACTCCCAGAGCTTGGACAACATCTATGACACGGTGGCTTGTGAGGATCGGCCGACGACGAACACGGGGACAGCGACCACACCCCCTCCCTACAAAGACACTTCTCTCGTCATCCGACCAAATAACTACATTGACGTCCACGCATCCTCGAAAGGAGGAGGGGGGAAGAAGAAGCCTGTCGTGACCCAAGCCATAGCAAACCACTACATCCAAGGGTCCAACAAGACTCCAAGGGTGGGAAGCGTCCCAAACAACCTGAACGACTTCCTCCGCGGCCTCCAGAACCTCAAGCCGTTGTCCCGAACCCCCATCGTCCATCCTGGGGCGACGTCCAGTAGTTGTGCGTCCCTAAATACGAGTCACCATAATCCTCCTCCCCCTCCGAGGTTTGTGTACACGACGAATCGTGAGCTCCAGTCCTTCAAGGCTCAACTCCTGTCTGACTTGGACTACGTTATCTTCCCCCAAAAGGACCCACGGCTGAGTCAGCAGGAGTACTTTGACTCCAAGACAGGGACTACTGGCGACATTCCACCTCCGTACCTGCCACCCCCACCGCCCTACCCAGTCAACAGTTCCCTCCCTCCACCCCTTCCGAAGAAGAACCTCAAACCCCATTCAGGGAGCAACCGAGGGAGTCTGGCGCTAGGGTCCTCCTCCTACGGATCCCTCTACCACGGAGGAGGGGGATCCACGACGGGAGGGTCCTCCTGCTACTCTGCCCTCAACCTTAATTCAGAGAACCTCTCTCGCTTCCTGAGTAGCAGCAACGTGGGGTCACCTCCTCCTCCGATCTACTACGCCTCTTCCACGCAGTCCGCACCCCCTCTGCCCCCCTACAAACACTCGTCCCAGAGTCAACAGGTCCTCATTGAGAATGGGATGAGGAAGGCGCTCCTGTCTTGTTCCAACAGTCGTGAGAGGCTCAAGTTGTGTCGCTCGGAGGAGTCTCTTTACTCCCAGCCTGCGAATGAGGAGGCGCTGGCGTCTGTTTACAACCTCCCCCCACCCCCGCCTTACAAGAAGCCGCTGTCCTTCACCGTCAAACAGGTTCCCGTCCATTTGTGCTTATTTGGGGGCACGCTGAGACTAAAAGACTTTTTCTTGTTTTTGTTTACAGGAGGCAGCATCTGCAGCAGAGTTGGACCTAGCACACTTAAAAGCTCGCTGTCACGCTCTGGAACTCCCCCTCCTCCGCGCCCTCTGCTCAGAGGGGGAGCTGTTGAACAAAAATACGAGTACAAAAGCCCTCATCGCAGCTGCCAAAAACAGGATCCGACCGATCCACCATCCCCATCCACATCCACATCCTCCTCCCCCTCTCACGATGAGACTCTCCATCCCTCCCAACCCTTTGCCCATTCCCCCCAAGCCGACTGCCACATCCACCACCACAAGGTCCAAGTAGTCAAGTTCAAAGAGAGAGAGACGGCTAGACCACACCCACCCACCTATCAAACACTTTATAGATTTTTAACATGACATTTTGCTGTGAAGAAGAGATTCATCATCATCATCAAAAAACTCAAAAGCTTTAATTAATTAATTAAATCTTCTTATTTCCGTCTTACAAAAACCTAGATTTTATTATTATAAGGGCTGCTACATAGACGACGACTTTATGTTTTTTAAGGATTGCACATAAAATTGTAAGTATTTTTTCTCTCTCTTCTATGCTCTAAGGGCCCAAATTAAGGACGCGCCATATCAAATCCCGCCATAAAATTTTGTTAAGGCTAAAATACTTAAGGGTCCAAAATTTGGTGTGTTTTCTTATGGATGGATGATGGAGATTCAATCATATTTGTGTGGATATTAACTTAAGAAGGAAGGAAGGATTAATTATAGAATGTTAACTAATTTCGATGCCATAATAAATAGTTCAAGTTTAAGGATAGGTATTAGACTTTAAGAAGAACAAGAACAATAAATGACACCTGCCTAAAGGAATATTACGACTCTTCACAATCATCATCATTTATTTGTTCATTGCGTCGCGTCGGTTGTTTTTTAATCAATTCAAAAAAGTGAGAACAAAAGAAGAGAGACACAAAATACTTGAAGAGAAGGAAATTGAAAGACTTTTTTTTTGTTTTATTGAAATTCAAATAATGTCAACTTTTTAAGAATAATTCATGGGGTAAAAGCCAGAAGAGGATGAGAGAAAAGGAGGAGGAGACTTTAGCGTCTCATTCAGCCGTACTTTTCCTTTTCCACCAAACGTATCTTCTTGAGTCCACGTGACGGAAGATGATGTCCACGTCCAGCATCACCAATCCTCTGTACAGACATTCAAGACATTCAATTTTAGCATTTAGTTTCCAACATTTAGCATTTAGTGGGGCAATGAGAGAGGCAAAAAAAGTAACCTTCAAGAGTCGAAGGATGTCTAGAGTAAATAATAACTATACTTTTTATGGCAGAGTCTCAAGCATCCTTAAATTAAATATGGCATCTGGGAATTGTAAGCACTACACCTACAGTTCAGAACCCTTCAAATATCTCCTTCATTCATAAAAAGCCTTGTGTGATTGATTGACAGAAAACATTCTAAAAAACTGCATAAAAGTAATCAAGATAAAATTCATGGAAACGGCAGGAATCTACAGTCTTTAGAGAGAGAAAGGAAAGTTCCTTGGAGCTATACATTTTACATTTGTTTAAAGCTTTTAAATCTTGGTTTGATGACACGCTCGACAAAAGCATAATATTTCATAATTCAAAAAAGTTATGTACATTTCATTGGAAAAATATGCCTTTTCTGAGGATATTGCTTGTCATGCTTTATTGCAATCCCGCCCTTCTTTTCTTAGGTACTTTCCTCCGGAGGTTCATTCTGGAGCTTGCCAACGAGGAGTTTGACCCACCCCTGCTGTTTCCTGTTGTCGGACAGGGGGGAGGTTCCCCCCGAGGAGGATGAGGCTGTCCCACTGCTGCAACGACGACTGACTGGGCTGAGTTCAATGACGGTGTTGATGGTGGAGGTCGAGTGGGTGGAACTCGTCTCGCAGGACTCGTCCCCTGCACCCAACTTCCACAACTCCAACTCTGCGCGGCGCTCCCCGATGGACTTGAGGCCTTCGAAGACGGAGGAAGACGAGGGTTGGACGAAGGAGGAGGAGGCCTCCTCCAGAACCTTCAGTTTGTCCAGGATGGCTTGACTTCGGACGAGGCGACTCCTCCGATGGTTGTTGCCAAGGCAGCCACTGCTCGGCTTTCCATGACCTCCTGAGGAGTTGCTCAGGCGCGCTGCGAGAACAGCCACACTGGAAGGCTTATTGGAGGTGGCGTCCGAAATCCCCCAGGAACTCCCCGTGAGGGAGGAGTTGCAGGTGGAGGTCTCCTCTGCAGAGTAGATGGCAGAGTCAGGAAACAACTCCGTCTCCAGAAGACTCTCAATCGCTTCAAAGGACCTCTCGTAGAAGGAGTCCGCAGACCCGTCAGAGTCCTCATCCTTGGGGTCCTCATTGTGGTCAATGTAGCTCCCCTTCAGGATCTTCGAACCTAATTTTGATACATCAACATCATTTCCCATGACGACGTCGAACAGGACAAAAATATCCCCAAAAAACCTGTCTCACGTCACCCCCTTCCATGAGATGCCTTTATTGTAATGCAATGGAATATTTTATGCATGACTCCAGACGAAGCAGGAGGAAATGTTGAGACAACTCAAAAGAGTTTAAAAAGTTTATTGAATTTTGCGTGTATCAACTTTTTAACAAGACATTCAAGGGGCCAAAAAGCCAGTTATTAGGAAGGATGAGGAGGAGGAGACTTTGGCGTCTCGACTCAGCCGTACTTTTCCTTCTCCAGCAAACGTATCTTCTTCTTGAGTCCTCCAGACGGAAGCTGACATCCGCGACAGTCACCTTCGATGGTCTGTAGAGACAAAAGACATTCATAGCTTTGGGGCAATGGGAGACGAGGACAAGAAAATTACGTACTTTCAGCGGTCGAAGAAGGACCGTCAACGCCACAACGACGACATCTTCCACGTCGGCGAGGGTCATAAATGCAAATAATCTGCAATAATACAAGCAACACTTGCTTGCTGCATTGCGCAATGGGGACATGGACAAGGGAGTTGTGATGGTGATGATAAGGGGAAATATCACAAGATAAGAGTAATCCATGATTTTGCAGAGGATGAGAATGTCAGAGGAGTATCGGCAAAGAAGAAGGAAGGAATGAGTTGAAGGATTCCTAACTGGGGCACAGGTGCAGCAGGAAGGCAAAGAAACAATGGTTTGACCAAAAAGAAAGTATCAACAAATGCCATTGTATTCAGTTGTGTAATGACCATTGTTCTTCTTGAGGCTTATCTCTGGGAATAAAGTATGTCCACTGCTTAAATTCTTCAAGCTCTTGGAAAATATATGCGCATTATTCATACAGGTTAAAAGACAGGTTGCATAAGACATGACCTCCACAGGGATCTTTTGACCTTCCAATAAGCATAGGGGTACATTGAGAAACCCAGTACTGACGCTTGGTAAAAGGAAAGGTCTTAATAAAAATGGAATTTTAATCTCACCTTGCCCCTCCACTAAAAAAGATAAAGTCGTTTTATTGGTAGCGTCTATATTCTTTTAATAAAAATCAGGTTTTTTGATGCCAAAAGAGATGCTCCTTCCTGATTCCTTCTGTGTGAGCATCTAATTGAGCATGACATAATGTAGATATTTGCATATGGAGAAAGAGAGTGAAAGTAGAAAAAAAAGACGAGATGATGATTACAGAGACACAGAAAAAAGTGAAAGCATGGATGCTTGTTGAAGGCTTCTCTTTCCATTCATGATGATGATGAAGAGGAAGAAGAAGAGGAAGAATTTGAGTCAATTAAGGTAGAGGTAAAAGGCTACCTGTGTGAGGTAGGTATACCAGGGACTTTCTCCTCTTCCACACTATAATGCATGCATGGATGGAGTTTTTTGAGTTTTGAAGTTGAGAAGAAGGAAAGGACTATAGAGAGACTAGACTTTCACTTGTGGCTTTGACTGCTGTAAATGTGTGTGTGTGTGGATCAATACAAGTGGAATGGGCTTTGTGTCAAACAAACAAACCTGCCTGCCTGACTCTCTACATCTAAAACTGCCAGACATCCCCATAAGCCTTCTCTTCTTAACAGGAGAAAGCTATAAAACGACAGAGAGAGAGAGAGCACTAATGAACCGTTATGACGTGTATGTTCAATATGGAAGTACTGAAAGAGAGTTTTGATTGAGTATGTTTTGACCTGAGACTGAGACTAGAATCACTATCATCTTAACTTATAAGTCTGTAGGGACCCTGCGAAGGGACTGTCTCTAAAAAGGTTCTAATCAATTGGTTCACTTTTCTCGGAGCAAAGAACTTCCTTTCAGCAAGCTCTTTCTTTTTTGAGTTATGGTATCGACGTAGACGGGCAGACAAATGGGAAATCGACAAACGGACAGACAGACGGACAAACGGACGGACAGTGTAAAGAGAGTGCAAAAAGATGATTTCAGTCAAACGGACAGACGGACGGACGGGGGCAGACAAATTCCATACCCCCAATCTACAGTAGTTCCTCTCCACGTTCAGCCTGCCTGTCTGCCTGTGTATGTGCTTTCTCCTCCATACTACCAATAAAGAGAATAAGAGAATAAGAGAAGAGAAGAGAAAACCACGAACCAGAAGTCTATATGTCACTCTTGAGAAGAGAAAGTTTCCAACGAGAGGGTATAGAGACCAGAGAAAGGCATAAAAGAGAAAGCAGCAAAGACTGCCTGCCTGCCTGCCTGCCTGCCTGCAAGTGCAGTGAACACTTTTTAGAGAGAGAGCAGAGCAGAGCAGAACCCAGCCCATCTCTCTCCATCCAAAAACCTTAAACCTTAAACCAAACCAACCACTCAATCAGACAGACATTGTAAATAACAATCTTTCCCCCATCATCATCATCATCTGAAAATACAAAAACTCTGACAATTTCATCAAATTCAGTTTTTTGAATAAAAATCATATTTTAAAAAAAGGAAAAAAGGGGATGGGAGGAGGCAGCGGAGGTGAAGGAGGAAGAGGAGGAGGTGGAAGCAGCAGCAGCAGCAGCAGGGAACAGTCGTCGTCGTCGTCGAGGAGTGGTTCGTCGTCGTCGGATTTTTCATGATGATGCTGATAACGATAAAAGAGAAGAAGAAGAGAAGGAAAACCTGAATAAATATAAAAATAAAAAAAAACAGGAGAATCTATAAAGAAAAGAAGAAGAAGATTCCCAATAATAAAATAATAATAAACTGCAAAGACCACAAAAGAGAGAGAGAGATAGAGAGATACATAGAAAGAAGAAGAAGAAGAAGAAGAGTGACTTTTTCTTTAGACTCATAGTCTTTTTTAGTTGACTGACTGAGAGAGTGTGTGTGTTTGTGTGTGTCTGACTTGACTTGACTGAGTGTGAGTGTGTGTGTCAGTCAGTCAGGCGGTTCAGTTATTTAGGATGGTTCAATGGCTTTAAAATATTTAATTAAGGAGGAGAAAAGCTGCTTTTTTAAATAATTATTCATCAATTAAAACTCCATCATCGTCATCGTCTTCTTCTTCTTGTTACAAAAGGAGTGTCGTCGTCGTCATTTCTCTTTTTCCTTAGGTTTTAGAGAGAGACAGCATCAAATACATTTAAGGATATGGTTAGAGGGATCACAGACTTAATTAACATAAAATATAAAGGATAATGGATTAATGAATGTCTTTTGGTCTTTAGGGGAACGAGGTGTCTTTACAGGGGGAAATGTGCTCGCACTGTAAGTCCTTCTGTACGTGTGTCTCTCTGTCCTCTACTTCTTATATTCCTCTGATTGTAGCCTTGATAAGCATGTCTAACTTGTGTCTTTTGTATTAATAAATATAGTCGACCCAGACGAGATCAAGAGGCTGGGGAAGAGGTTTCGAAAGCTGGACCTGGATAATTCAGGATCCCTCTCAATCGATGAGTTTATGAGTTTACCTGAGCTCCAACAAAACCCCCTCGTCCAACGTGTCATTGACATCTTTGACGCGGATGGAAATGGCGAGGTGGATTTTAAGGGTACTACTTATAAGACACTCGTTTAAAGAAGGTCCTTAAATCTATCTTTCTTTTTAGAGTTTATTCAAGGCGTATCTCAATTTAGTGTAAAGGGGGACAAGGAGTCCAAGCTGCGCTTTGCATTTCGCATCTACGACATGGACAACGACGGCTACATTTCAAATGGGGAGCTATTTCAGGTACTTCAAAAGTCCCCTTACCAAGGCCTTGTTAACTCTTTGATCTGTTTTTGTAGGTGTTGAAGATGATGGTGGGCAACAATTTGAAAGACACACAACTCCAGCAAATAGTGGATAAGACAATTCTATTTGCAGACAAAGACGAGGATGGGAAGATTTCCTTCCAAGAGTTTTGTAGCGTCGTGGGAAATACGGATATTCATAAAAAGATGGTTGTGGATGTCTGATGATGAGAACATGAGGAAGGGAGGAAGGGAGGAGGAAGGAAGGAGAGAGATAAGCCCTTATCTAAAAAATAATAATAATACTTTATAAAATATACTAATCCTTTAAAATATCATCATCATCTCTAAAAAAACTTGATCAATCACAACAACACACACACACACCTTCTTCTCTTCTTCTTCTTACAAAAAACTTGTTCTTCTTCTTCTAAAAATCTTGCAAAAGCAGAACCTCTTAAAAAAAGAAAAGATATAAAAAAAAGAAGACTTGACTTTTTTAAAAAAGTCTCTTTTTTTTGTTTGTGTCTCTCCTCGGTTTATGTACTTAAATCTAATGAAAAATTTACCTTTAATTAAAAAATAATTAACTAAAGTAACATTTAATATCCCATAAGACTTGTCAACTACTGCGTATATATGGTATGTATGTCTATGTGTATTTATTTTAAGGAGGAGGAGGAGGAAATAAATATATGAGTTAATTCACTACTCTTTCTCTCTAGTCAGAGTGACAAGGAACCAAAAAACAAATGTAAAAGACTTTTGGATTTTTTTATGATTTTTTATTTTTCCTCCCTTCATTTCAGTATTGAAAAAACTTAACATTTTGTTGAGGTTTTGCATAAAAGATAATCATTTTTTTTAAACGCCAGCAGCGACTTTGGCCGCGATACGTTTGTTTCTTTCTTCCGCGATGGAAAGTTTGATTCCTTTACCCTTGGGGAGGGAGACGTAGGGTTTGTTGGCTTTTCCAATTATGAAGACGTAGTTCAACCTGCAAAAAAAAACAAGACAAAAGTTAGTAAATGGAACAAAAAATATGTCTTTTTTGGGGGGGATGTCTCCTCTCTTGGTAATGCATGGGGGGAATGGAGTCTCCCTCCTTGCGACCGTGAGAGGACGTTGATTTTGCCCTCATTTTGATCCGTTTAGACATGGGAAAAAAGACTAGACGAACTTCGATAGGGGCACTAATTAAGTAAGTAAAAGCTTTGTTTTTACCTAGTCGCAAAGACGTGGCCCACGGCGTCCTTGATGTGGACGATGTCAAAAGAGCCAGGGTGACGCTCTCGGCTCACTACGGTCCCCACACGCCCCAAATTACGACCTCCAGTGATCATACACAAGTTACCTATCAAAAGAAAAGAAAATTAGCCTCATCATCCCTCCTCATTTTGTACGCATAGGATCTTTGAAACTTTAAAAGCCATCAATCAGTAATATTCTAAAGTTTCTAATCAAGTCTTTCATTGGATTATGCCTGAATAAAAGTTAATCATCCTCTCAACGGCTTCTTAAATGACTCAAAGTTTCTAGTCTTTTTTTAAATAACTTGACTTGCCAGAATCGAATTTGATGGAGTCAATGATTTTCCCGGTCCCAATGTCGACTTGGATGGTGTCATTCGTCTTGACCAGAGGGTCAGGGTAGCGGATCGTCCGCCCGTCATTCGTCACTAGGAAGGGAACGCCCTTGGGTCCCACGCAGACGCGCTTCACCTTGCACAGCTTGTACTAAAGAAAGATATAAGAACAGATAAGAATAAGTCATCTAAAAGAGGGAGGAGGGGGTGTACCTTAGCCTCCTCGTTGGTGATCCGATGGATGGTGAACCGTCCCTTGACGTCGTAGATGAGTCGGAAGTTCTCCCCCGTCTTCTCGATTTGAATGACGTCTGAGCAGAAAAGAAAAGGTCATTAATGACCTAAAACACCTTTTAGGATAGGATAAGTTCTTACCCATGAACCCTGCAGGATACGTAGGATCGGATCGCACCTTCCCATCCACCTTGACAAGTCGCTGCATGAGGATCTTGGTGACCTCCTGCTTGGTGAGGGCATACTTGAGTCGGTTCCGGAGGAAGATGACAAGGGGGAGTGACTCCCTTAGACGATGAGGCCCTGTAGAGGGTCGAGGGGCATACACCCCACCCAACTTGTCCAACATCCATGCCTTGGGTGCATTCAACCGCTTCAAGTGCTTCTTGGGTCCCCTCGCCTAAAACAAAACACAATTGAAAATTGAACTAACTTTTAGGGACTTGAACAAGGACGACTGACTCACCATGTTTGTCTTCTTAGGGGTCTACAATTAATTAATTTCTCAACTTTTTTGACACGTTTTTTTCAAAAAGAAAGAAATGTGGCAGCAGCAGCCGACGTGTGTCCAAAAGAGTGTGTGGTTGTGGTGGAAGAGGCATGCAATGCAGGCAAGGCAGGTCTCGTTGAGCTGAGAGGTAAGGTTTGGATCCACCGCGCCGGTGCCAAGTGAGAGTGGGGTCGCTAGAGGGCCTCATCCAAAAGTCTCAGTCTGCCCATAGCAGAACATAAGGTTTCTCTATGAAGGGGATGTCCTTCAGTGACGTCCTTTACATTTTAAGGAACCAACGTTTTTACTTTTAACTTCCCTCTTTTTCTGACATTTGGGATGATGACGATAAGGGACCACACAAAGGTTTGTTGACGGTCTTTATGAACGACCCCTAAAACCAGCAAGTCAAGGAGTGAGGATTTGAACACAGGTTTTTGCTTCTTCTTTCTTTCTTGTCTGCTCTGCTGTTTTTTTTTCGGTGAAAGGGTGGTCGGTCATCATCAGCTTAGAAAGGTAGAAATGTAATTAAGTAATTAAGTAATTAAGTAATTAAAGAAACATAAGAGTTGGTCGACAATCCTTCTGGTCATTAGTAGTGAGAAGAATAGAGGTGAGTCTTTAGTTTTTTTCATTGAAGAGAAGACCTTTTAAAACTTTTGTTGTTTAAAAGGATCCAAATTCATTAATTAACAAGTCGTTAATTAGAGAGAGAGAGAGAGTCAAGTCATGGCAGTCAATGGAGCTGACTTGGCCCTGGGTAAGGACGAGGATTTGAAACTCGTCAACGAACTTTAATTTTCTTTCTTGTGTGTAGATGATTATATCAAAGCGACCAAGAAGAAGGGGACCTTCACAATCCGCCGAGGTGGCGCAGGAGGAGGGAGAGGAAGAAGGGCAGGAGGAGCGGGGACAGGGCGCTATTTCCAAGGCTCTCCTTCGGCTTCTGGGAGCCCTGCTGCTACTGCAGGTCGACGGCGTGGTGGTGGAGGGGCTGGTGGTAGACAGCAGCAACAAAAGGCCTCACGGTTGAATCAGTGGAAGAATAACCAAGTAAGTCTCATATAAAGTAGGCTTGTAAATCTTTATCATCATCTTTTGCTTTTTTAAAGGGACGAGGATATGGGAGGGCCAGGGCCAGGGTCAATGGGACCTCTCCAGGGTTTCGTAATGTAAGAAAAGGAAGGATCTTTTAAAAAGGCTCTTCTAAATTTGTTGTCTCTTTTAGAGTGGTGGTGGTTTTGGAGGGGGGAGGCGCGGGTTCAACAGCAGGAGGGGGAGCCCTCGACGACGGAACAACAACAACCTGCAACAGCTCCAGCCCCTGATGCATGTGAGAGTCAACACCCCGCGAGGCTCTCCACAAAGACGTCAAGGATTTAGATTTAGGAATAATAGGAACTACAGAGGATCAAGTCTGATGCCCCTCATTGCGACGGGGGGAAGAGGAGGAAGGAATGCCGGCTTCTCCCCACGAAGAGGAGGTGGAAGTGGGTCCCTTCGACAGGTCATGAAGTTGGCACGCAAGAAAGTACAAAGGGCTCGTCTCCAGTTGAACCGGAGGAGTGTCCTCGTCTCTCCTCGACGACGAGGGGGAGGAGGAGGGAGTCCAATGAGGCAGCTCATGATGGTGAGTAAAAGAAAAAAGACTTGTAGAAATTATAGAGTTCTTTTATTTATTTGTAGCCTATGATGCCAGGGGTGACTTCAGGACTCCGACGGACTCGGACGGGTTTCGTGACGGTGGGGAATCCTGTAGAGAAGGCCATGGCCCAACTCATAGTCAAGGATAAAATTGAAAAGGCTCGTCTAAATCGACTCAATCGAGGAGGGTCCATGATTCGGTAAGGAAGATTATAATTTTTTTACTTGTTAAAAATTTCCTAAAATTTCTTCTTTTGTTTAGGTCCAATAATAATCCCCCTGATCGAGGCTACCACCACCAGCAACAGCAACCACGCCATCGATCTTCTGCTTCTGCTCAGACCTCCCCCTACGGTGGTGGTGGTCGTCGTCATGTTGCTGCTGCTGTGAATTTGATTCACCACCAGATCCGATCTACTCCTCCCCCACAACAACAACAACAATCGAGCCTGAGCCCTGCTGGAGCTAGAGGGGGTGGCGGGGGCAGCGGAAGCCTGAATGCCTACTCCGTCGCACGGTCCATCCCTGCCATGGGGTATAGCATGTACGCAGATCGAGAGATGATGGCTCATCATCACTCAATGATGCAACAACAACAGCATCATCAGGGGGGTTACCACCAGCACATCTCTTGGGGGGAGGAGTCCCGAGTCGTCCCCATACCCGCCATGCCCACAGCATCACCACGCGCCTTCTACGACCCTCGCAACCCTGCCATCATCAATGCTAATACTCCTCCTCCTTCGGACGCTCATCATCAACGCGGCGGCGGCTTGAACCCAGATATTCAACGGAAAATCAGTTTCATCCAAAGCCATGCTAATCGAAGCTCCACCTCCTCATCCACCCCTCCAGGCACCGCCGCCGCTGCCGGCGCCTCCTCAGGCATCATACAAGATTTCCGTGCCCCCATCTTCTCCTCGTCCGCAATGAAACTGGGAGATCGGTTCCGAATGTACATGCAATAATTAATGAACACAAAGAAGAAGCATTCAAAACACAAAAGAAAGTTAAGCGGATCTGAGATTTGATAGAGTATCATCGTATCGTATCGTATTGTTGTTGTTAAAATTGTCTTGTGTTGTTTTTGTTACCTACTACGCCCTTTGTGTATGGCACTACTAAATTTAATTCCAGTTTAAAGTTTGAGAGTCCAAATTAATTACCACAAAACAAAACTCTGTGCGTGCTAAAAAATGAATTGTAAAAGCCTTAAATTCTTTGTTGTTTATAAAAACCACCATTTTGTATTTTATTTATTAGCGAAATAAACTCCTTTAGAGCCTTAGACTTTAACAAACACATTCATTCTTTCATATTTTGTTAGCACTTGAAGGTTAGGGACAAATTAGTGTCGACATTTCTGGCGATGGTAAAAGCAAAAGACGAGACATGACCCCTGGAAAATGGAAAATGCTCTGGATGTTGTCACATCTTTTGCCCATGCTATCTCAAGCAATGTTCATTTGAAGGAGAAAAGTTCCATTTTAGATTTTCCTCGGGGGATACTTCGTCTAAGAATGACCATCGCCAAAAATGCCTCCACTCATTTGGGGACTTGTTTTAGTAGACGTGGACGACGCCGTAGGCAAAGGTCCAGGAGAGGATGTAGGTGAAGAGTGCCCCAAAGAATCCATTTGTGAGGAGGGTCTTTCTGGAAGTGAAGAAGCGTTGATAGTCCACCCCTGCCTTGGCCACGAGGATAAGCCACATCCCAAAGACAGCGAGGAAGTAGAAGCCAAAGCCAAGGGCGGAGGTGAGGCCAAGGACTCCTGCGCAAAGGCCCGAGAAGACTGCCGTCACCGTTCGCGTGTACTCCACCACCGCCGCGTTGTGAGCGATCGCGGACTGGTTGTACACCCTCGTCTCACCGTCCACCGTCACGGACCGAACTCGGTTCATTATCTAAAAGATAAGGTACAAGATTTAATAAGTCTTTTTCTTCTGAGGACGCTTTTTTTCTTACCTTTTTTCAGTCGATGGTCAAAGAGAGAGGGAGGAAGAGATGAGGGGGTCCTTCTCAGGAGGGATGATGATGATGATGAAAGCTTTAATTAATTAATTAATTAATTAATTAATTTGATCCGAAAAATCATCTGAGGTCAGCAGAATTTTGACTTTTTTCTTTCTTTGCCGCCACAAAAAAAACCAGCTGTCACTGCCTCTTGGCTCTTCTCTTCTTCTTTCACACACACACGCAACGGCAACACACACACACGTGCTTTTTTGTGAGAGCAAGTTTTTCTTTCTTTGTGGTGGTTATCGTCGTTGATAAGAGAAGATGAACGGCGCCCCTGAGGCAGGAGGAGGGGGGAATAGGAGTAGGAAGAGGAAGAACGACGAAGGTAAGAGAAGAAGGTGACTTTTTTGTCGTTTTTTCAAAGTGTCGTTTTTTTTCAGTTCCTCCGGCGCCGGTGGGTCCCATCGTCGTGGACTTGGTGAATGATGAAATGGATCATGATGGTGACGACGACGACGACGAGGTGAAGGTGATCAAGGTCAAGGAGAGTCCTGCAGTTACGGAAGGGAAGAGGCTCCTGGCCGTCTGTGAAGCAGTTCTGAAGGATACCAAGATGAAGAATAAGTGGTTGGACAGTCGAGTCCTTGTGGCTTTCTTTGGCTTTATCCTGGAAAAGAACGTCAACCCGGTGGCGCTGAGCCCAGACTTTGAGTCCTGGGTCCAGGGAGTGGTGGAAATGGTGTTGAAGGAGAAGGAGGAGGTGGGCTTGGACAAATTGGACATCATCACGATGGCGCTCATGGCATCTCCTAACGCGACAGAGGGACTCCTGGACACCCTCCTCCCCCTCGCCTTTGATAAGTCAAAACCCAAATTAGGAGAGGATTTTATGGTGCTCCTGGTCATAAATTTCTACAAGTTGAGGAGGCTGCCCAAGTTCCTGGCGAAGGTCCTCGTCGTCATAAGGGAGGACAAGGAGGGAGGAATGAGTCTTTCTGAACGAGTGTTGAAGGTAATTGGCGACAAGATAGGGTGCCTCAGTCCAGGGCAGACGGTGGACTTGTGGAACACTCTGGCGCATAATTTGCTCGTGGAGGTCATTGAACCACTAACCACAGATTTGGGTAAGAAAAATAAATACCTTCAAATTTTGCCCTTGTCATCATCCTCTTTTTTCTTCCTTTCTTAGATAATAATGCAGGGGCCAAGAACCTCCTCTCCGTCGTGGCGGACCTTGTGGTGGCATTCTTCTCCAACATGATAGCGATCGACCACACCTTCCCAGATGAGACTGTGCAGAAGTTTGAAGAGGTGTTCAGGTGCTTTCGAGAAGAGTGTCTCACGCGTTCGGGGAAGATGATTGCGGAGTCTGAGACACAGGTAAGGGAAACTTTATTTGTCTGTCCGAAGGAAGCCTCTTTTGAGGTATTCATCATGGCGTTAAATGTACGTAATTTTGTGTCGTTTATTTTTGACAGGATGCAGCCCTGATAGGCCCCTTCCTGAAGATGTGTCACATCTACGGGGAGCTTTTCGGACTCGCCGCCTTCTACAGTAACAAAGACGAACCCGAACCCTCCCCCACCAAGCCCACCGTCGTCCTCGTGGTGGAAGGGGAGTGGGCGACGGACTTCCGGGTGGTTCACCCATACCTAAGTTCCAAGGAGTGGGTGGGGCTCGGTAGCAGAGTTTTGAAGACGAAGGACGCCTCCCTCATCAAGGCTGTGGTAAAAAAAGAAAAAAGACAAAAAAAAGGTCAAGTGTCTTAGCTTTTTGTGATTGTTATTTTAGGTGGCTCTAGTCGCACAAAAAGTCCTCTCCTTGGAGAGCGTGATGAAGACGAAGCCGAAGGGTCAAAAGGGGAAGGGAGAAGAATGGGTCGCCTTGCAGAATAACTTGAAGGCGGCCTCGGACTTTATCGCTCTCCACACTCAAGCCTGGCCTCGGGTCCCTGAGTCTGAAGCAAAGATGGTGATGGAGAATCAGAATCAAGACCCCACCTCCTCAGCGTCTGTAGGAGGCTTGAAGCTCTTTCACACCGGACTCGTTGTAGAGGTCTTTACCCTCTTGGTCACCTCCCCCTTGGTCTCTTCATCAACGAGGAAGGCGCTGGCGGAGGCGGAGGTCCTGAGTCGTCAGAATCTCTCCAAACTCTGGACCTCCTCCGCTGAAGGGTGTGTCGTTTTGAATAAACTCCTGGCCGTCCTAAATTCCGTCTTGGAACGGGGTCAGAAGAAAATAAAAAAGAAGAAGGAGAAGGTGGACTCCTCCTTGCTCGATCGATTGGACTTAATCTCTGCATTGGATCTTGAGGCGTATCCAGCGAACTTGAAAACATTCATGTTTTTGACCAGCGCCCTCGTCCTCCTGGAAGAAGGAGGTGCTTCTGCTCCTTCTGCTCCCCTCATCCTCGACGCCGTCAGAAGCATCGTCATCCGGACCGGCTCAAAAAAGTCGTCGTCTCAAAATTCTCCACTGCTTTTTCAAGTCAAGTGGAATTGCCTCTTCCGGTGGCTCGTGGTGGACGCCCGTGGTCTCAAGGGTCGGGATGACCTCGTCCGCCTCGTCTTTGGAAACATTTACAGCTCCGGCCAACTCATTGATGAGTTCCAAGAGGAGCTGAAGGAGATGTGTGATGGGGGGACGGAGCACTGGATCATTGCTCTGGCACTCTTGGACTTCCTTGAAGAGGTAAAAGTAAAACAAGAAAGGAAATCAATTTGCAAATAAAATTGTGTGTTTTTTTGCAGGAGGTTGGACCCAAAGAGCTGAAGAAAGCCGCTGCGGACAAAGTCACTAGTCATAGGACCCTCCTGACGTCCTTCATCGTCAAACAGCAAGAGTCCGACCAGCTCACTACGATGGAGGAGATCTGTAGGGCCAACTTCCTCACTCAGCAGGCCCTGGGGTTGATGGATAAGAAGACGCTGAAACTATACACCGGCTCCTTGAAGTCTAGGGTCACGATGATACTCAACTACCTCAAGGGAGCAGGAGCTGTCTCAGAGAGGACGACGGGGTACGCACTCAGTTTCCTCAAGTCCCTCATCAAGTCTCGAGATAAACTCCCAAAAGAGTCGCTGCCTTCTAAGTTGGTGATCTTAGTGATGAAAGTGGTAATGGATCATATTCAAAAGCAAAAGGGAAGAGGAGGAGAAGAGTACAAGGTGGTGGCTCAGCTTCTCAAGGAGTTGATTGAGACGGGGACTCAGGAGGACCTCATGGCAATGCAGGTCGCCATTTTGGTGAGTAGAGTTTTAAAAAAAACTTTGAAAATGACATTAAAATTTACCATTTGTTGTTTGTTAATTTAGGAGCTGTGTGATGAGGGTAATCCAGACCACATCACCACAATTGTACGAGTCATGACTGAGCTTATGGAGGCCAAACTTGGCCCGAAGGTCAAGGCCCTGAGGCGAGGTGTACTTCAAGACTGTTTCCACAAGACGTTTCAAATCGCTCTGAATGAGGGCATTCCGAACTCAGGGACGGTGGACAACACCCTTCTTC
This sequence comes from Isotomiella minor, assembly GCA_034696445.1. Taxonomy (NCBI): domain Eukaryota; kingdom Metazoa; phylum Arthropoda; class Collembola; order Entomobryomorpha; family Isotomidae; genus Isotomiella; species Isotomiella minor. The sequence continues at coordinate 27,440 of JAQIWU010000309.1, forward strand.
CTTTTATTGGATTTCAAACCAGGATTTTGCAGCGTCGTTCGGTACGGAAAATTATGTCATAGGAAATTATATTGTAGATTCAAAACTTGTCTACTTTTAGGCCATTTTTGACCTGAGGTCCCTCGCCATGACGATGACGTCCGTGGTGGGGGTTCCCCTGGAGAGTATTGTGGACTTGAATGATTTTTGCAAGCTTTTTGAGGCCTTGTCTGACCTCCTGAATGCCCTGGCGCTCCACCGTCTTGATGTCGTGTCATTTAGGACTCATGTCTTTCTCCAGGTGAGGACTTTTCAGTTATTTTTTACAGACTCACAGAGATTTTCTCTCTTTTTTTCTTAGTCCTTCGCGCATCTCATCGACGCTCTGACCAAGAGGGGGGACCAGCGTCATGCTTTGTCGGATAAGGAGCTTAGCAAACTGAAAGTCTGTGCTCACACCATTGAACGGTATGGACAGAGGAAACTGTTATAAAGCCAATTAATTTAAGTTCTTTTTAATTCCTTTTTACAGAATGTGTCAGTCGATAAAGGAGGGTCAGAAGGAGTTAAACCGCTCCGTGCCCTTTCTCCTGGCCGCGGTACTGAAGCAGTTTGAGGCCTGTTCGGTCTACCCGTTGGTCAAAGTGAGTTTTAAAAAATTACGCCCTTCTTTTTGACATGAATGCCTTTCACTTCATCCAGAGACCCTTGGTGTCTGGAGTGCACAAGCTTCTGGACGCCTGCGACCCTCAACACGGGATCCCTCAGCTGAACTCTCTCCTTTCCGTAGGGGGCAAGGAGATTCTCAAAATCATATTCGAGGATTACGGGAAGTATTACAAGTACAAGGGGAGAGTCTAAAAGTTTTTACAAGTTTTGTTACAAGAATCCAATCAAAAATACGGGTCATTCCAGTCTTACAAAATTGTTAGTCAATCATTCATTCCTTTAAACAAGTTCCTCTGTTGTTGTTTTATCAAGTCAATTCGTAAAATTGTTATCCCTTAAAAGAAATTGTACGTTATCTGTGAAATAAAAGTAATAAAAATGTGTTAAGTATCAAATATATTGGTCTGCCTTAAAACACTATTTTAAGTATTGCATAGAGAAAAGGCTCTAAAGCAATTTTAGACACTTTTAGAACCTTTTTAAGTCACAAACATGCGATTTTCAAAGGTATAAGATACAAATTATGGTTCTAACACAAATTGAAGTGACAAAGGAGTGGAGGTATTTTTGGCGATGGTCTTTCTGAGACGAAGGATCGCCAGAGGAAAATGTCGACTTTTCGACTTCAAATGAACATTGCGT
>JAQIWU010000310.1:0-28656 GCA_034696445.1 Isotomiella minor
TCATCTGGGTGTTGGCTTTAAACGAACCAACTCTATACACACACTTTTTAATTAACATCGTGTCCTATAGGAGATTCTATAGACTAGAGTGTATGAATGAATGAATGAATGAATGAGCTAAGTAGCACAGAACTCATTGAATATTATTATAACAACATCCACCGTTGCGTTGTTGTCGTGGTCGTCGTGGCATGGCAAAAAAATATTGCGCCATTGATTGCTGAATATGAAAAACAATTCATAACGTATGGCCATTTGGTTTGACTTGGGAGAAGTTTTTTATTCATAAAGTTAAAAGACCAAATTCAATTGAACATTAAAGAAGAGAAGACAAACGACTGCAAGCTAGCAAATGGCAAACCTCTCCTCATTGACTTGACTTGTATGACCTTGCAATAACAGCGCTTGTATCATTTTTTATGCTGCTGCTACACTATATGGCAGACTAAACTCAAACTCTCTTCTTCTTCTTCAGTTTCATTATTAAAATCCAGTTTTAAATTCGTTTGAATTGCTTGCTGAGTGAACATATAACAGTCTCAGTAATTCGTTTTGGCCTAGTACTAGATAGAAGATGTCTTCCTATTCAAGAAGTAGATTGACTAGAAAGAAACTGCAGAGGTTAACTTATATCATCATTCGAGCACGACAGGTTTTCTGCATCTCTGCATCTATACTGGTCGAATTATTATCTAATAGCATTTTTATAATTCATGGGGTTTAAAAAAATGTACTTCTTTCCTTTTATCCTGTTCGTAATTTTTAGCAAAGTTTTCTTACTGTTGTTACTGATTGTTTTCTTTAAAATTGGCACATGCAAAAGAACACGTTGGCTCTGGCGCTAGCCTGATGCCTACCAATCCAAACTTTTTTTGCAGCTTAAAATTGTACGAGAGAAAAGGAGGAAACAGCTTTAGCTGCTTAACTCTTTAATTGCACCTGACAGGCTTTTTGAAAATTCTTTCACCGTGTCCTTTTACAGGCACAACAACAACCGTGTCCTTTTACAAGGATGTGGATGTGGTGGTGATGCTATTATATTTGCTGTTAAATCTTGTTTCAAAGAAAATCCTCCAAGAAGAAATCCGACTGTAAGCTTAATAAATGGAAGAGGCTTTCCTGTTTATTGTGTGGGCAGGTGGATTGGATTGGATGCTGCTTAGTTTCAATAACAAAAGTCAAGAAAGACGGCACAGGAAAACCGTATTTCCTCTCCTCCAGGTATCATCATCATCATCACCTTTTCATTCTGGAGAAAAAGTATGGGTGACCTGCCAAAGGAACTTTTAACTTTGAGAATGAATAATGAAAAAGGGAAAGGGATGAAAATTTTGTATCCACTGAAAGATAATTTGGTAGAGTCGCGTGGGTTTGTGTGTATCATTGATCGATCATTATCATACATTTTCTATGAAGTTATTTTTGAGAATTCAAGTTTCAAATGAGTCAGTAGGGAAATAGAAAGGTAAAAGGCTAATAGCAGGTATTGTCTAGGGCAATTGATGGTGGGTGTTGGTGACAAGACATAGACAAGCGTTGGCGAAAAGGTAGAAAGTAAAGTGTCGATTCCAGATAAAGTTATAAGCTTAAAGCACCACCTTTTCTCTCATCTGCCCACGCACTACACTCCCCCTCGTTGTGGATAAAAGCCATGAAGCCACTCAGTTCGAAAATTGAACCTCGCTACTTTTTATTAGAACCTGAAACGAGTCATTTTCCATATGGAACAATAGAAGGCTGCTAATAGTTCTCAAGAATCACTCTTTTCGTTCAGGTACTAATATTATTATTTTCCCTGGTCGCAACTTTCCCCAGAATTTGTGAAAAGGTTAAGTGAATTCACATTTCTTCGTTGATTAAGCCTGAGTGCCTATTTATCAATCCTCGCAATCGAAAGGTAGTTCCGATGAATGATTGCTATTAAGAGCTTGAGCATTGAGAAGGAGGGAGCGTGGGAGTAAAATGAGAGGAGAGTCGGACGGAATGTCGAGTCACCTTTTCCTTTCCCTCGTCGAAGCATATAGCAATCTTACCTTGGCTCCTGGACTGGACTGACATTAGGAAATTGATGAAGTGTAAGTAAAGTAAAGGAGAGAAGAGAATTGTAATATTTCAAGGGAAAGTTATGAAGTATATCTCTGGACTGTCTGTTCCATTCATTCATTCACAAAAAGTTGCCAACATAATAAAACGTGGTCGTGGTATTAGCGTACCTTGAGCTTGAAGCTCATATACCTTCTATTTTTTCCTCTCGTGCAGGATTTCCATTTATTTGTTGAAACTTCCTGTTGTATTTGTGTACCTGGGTTGGTTGGTTGGTTCTTGGCAGATTGTTAGTACTTTACGTAGGTTGTGGTACAAGGAGAACTTGACCGAATCTTTTAAGAAAAGACAGGAAATGCTTACGCTGCAGCAAAGTAACCCACGCCAGAACCATGTTTCATTGCAAAGAGAAGTGTTGTTGTAGTAAACTTTCCATTCAGACCCGACTTTTCAATTTCAATGTACAAATTGTGAGCCAAAGTTATTTTATCTTGACTGAAAAGTTAGACAGACCAACTGGAATTTTGAGGATGACGTTTGACAGGATACACGTCCGTCTCTCTCCTTTAAGACCATGCCCAGGTTATTAAACGAATGAATGAAGGAAATAAATTAAAGCTTCAATTCGTGACATTTTCGCACAGAAGCTACTTAGCAACTTAGAAAAAGGCAAATAAATGAATGAATGAAAATAGAAGAAAGTTTATACTGTTTACATCACATCAATTGATGACGTTGACGTTACCATTTCTTTCCTTGGCTGTACTTTTCCAAATATTTTCCTTCTTGGCAGAATGTATTGTGGTTGGTTGGTGAAAGAGGATAAAAAAGTTGCTATTTTTATCCAGTAAAAAAATACCCACGTGGGGTTTGGTATGATTTTCCCTTTTCCTCCGTCGTTGAGAGATGATTGACGTAGCGTCATATTTTTGAGTGTGCTCATTTATTGAAAAGAAGAAGATGCTACACTTCCTTAGTAACAAGCCACTTGGCTTCATCACCGCTTCCTTTCCTTTCAGGAAATGCGAGATTGATTGGATTTTTGGGACATGGATGTTCCATTTTTTTTATGTCATTCCATTCTGAAGGAAGTATCCTTCCTTCCGCTCCTGCTGTAAATTCTCAAAAAAAAGACGTTCATTCATTCATTGATCTCACCCACATTTCCGAACCCCCCCTCCGCCACCCCATGCTAGTCGTCATGTCATCCTGCATTTAATCATCATTTCCTTAAAAACCGAGAGATAAACGTGTGTGCATACGAGATCGTATTTCTTTCCTTCCTGTTATATATCCCGATGGTCGCATGCTGCTAACTGTTGTCAGCGATGGGTCACAAATGGTGGCGTTCCTTCTGGTGTGTTTACCACATTTTTAAGGAGGGCTCTCTTTTTTTCATTTTTCAACGCACATCCGCTTTTATATATTTGTTGCTCCTCTGTGGATTCATCAATGAATGAGAAAGAATAGGTTTTAGGCACTGCATGTAGAATTAGAACATCCTTTCCTCCATCACTCTCTCAGGAAACGGATATGGAGAATATATGGAGAGCAAAATAACATTTCCATTTCATTTATTTGTGGCTCATGCATACCTAAGTGTAAAGTACCATAATGGATCTTGTTGTGCAATGCATGGGAGGCAGATGGGTGCAACACAATTTAAATTGTACGTTCACTCACTCATTCATTCCAGGCATAAGGCTGAGCAGGATGTGTTGTTTTATGAATGAACATAAAAGTTCTGAATGAATGAGTAAAATAATGCATCCACCAATTGGATGGAGGAAACTAAGCTTCCTTTTTCACCCACACCACCCTGACAACCATTAAACCAGGTCACATATTATTTTTTTACATTTTTGATCAACTGCAACTGCTGGCTAAATCTTATTTTATGACTTGAAAAATACCAAAGTAAGCAGGGTACAAAAAATTGTGCGCAGATGATGATTTCGTTGGGAGAATTAATTATAAAATCGCCCACGGTGTCAAAAATCCTTATCAGATCAGTTATTTGAAAGATATCACGTAGAAAGGACAGAGATAAGCAGTTGCTGAAAAAGAACTTGTGAAATCTGAACCTTTTTTCCACTGTAGTCAGCATGTCTGCTAAAAAATATAAAAGTATTTCAGCTTTTATAGCTTTTAAAAAATTGCGTAATGACGTTAGAACTTTTTAACTTTTTATGACTTTCTTTTGATTGAGTCTCTCATTTCATATATTTTCTCTAAGTTAAGTTCATTCAGCGACCAACTAACTACACTTTTTTGGGGACGAATGCCAAGAAGTTATCTACAAAAGTGTCAGGGGAGGGAATAAATCAGTGGCTTTTGAAATAAGGGAATGAATGGATTCATGAATGAATGAGTCGTATAAAAAAAAAAAAAAAAAGATCTTGTCTGCAATCCATCGCCATCAAAAAGATCAACCCTTTCTCTCCCACCTTGCCATGGATGGATTTATATCGAATCATTTATAAAAACCAAGCCTCATTCATTCATTCATTCTCCAACTCCATTCATTTACCATACAATCAAGCCATTCCACCATGATTTTCATGATCCAATCCAATCCGCTATTCATTCATTACATTTTTTTTCACTTCTTTCTAAAAGATTTAAGGTTTTACTACCACTACCTACCTACCTACACTCTCTCTCGTAGGTTAGTTTTAAGTTTAGGGTGGTGAAAATAATGAATGAAACGAACGATGAAAATATCGTATTGCACCAGACCGGACGTGTGTCGTCATTGCATTTTATTTTTTACAGGGGGTATCATTCATCGTCGCATCGTATCATGCTCCATCATCATTATGCTAGATTATATGTTACGTTAACTTAACTCCACTATATTTTTATGGGTTTGTTGTTTGAGGATGGAATGCTGATGCTGCAGCTTAAAAAATAGATACTAGATGAGAAAACTGCGAAACATTTCATTTGCCCAAGGTGGCGAGAGACATTGCACAGGAGTCAGTTATTATAAAATGAATGAGAAGAGAAGGAATGAATGAATGAAAATCACGAAGGGTGAAATTGAGTTCTTGGTTTGGTAGTACTTGGTACTTTTGCTGCTGCTGGAGAGAGGATGTTTCAAGATCAGGATATTCACACAGTCAAAAGAAAAGTGTAATAAATGCCAAGACGGAAAAAATGTATGGTAAAAAATTGAAATGACTCAAAGCAAAGTAAGGCAAGAAAGGAAGAATGAAATGAAGTTGAAATGAAATTAAATTGTTTGTTGCATGTTTGAAGAGATAGAGCTTGTGCTGATAATTTAAATTTTATGCTGTGCTGACTTTTTTAACGGAGGAGTCTATGATGATGAGAAGTTGCTCGTGAACTGGAAAGCTGGATGGATGGATTGTTCTTTTCTATATGCTGTAACGGATGAAATAATATTTAAAAAATTTTGGGAGAGGCGAAGTGTAGCAAAGTGTAACATTCTTTTATTCCCTCACATATTTTTACCCACTTTGCTTCTATTTTCTACTTCAAAAAACAAAAGAGCTTATCTAAATTGGAACATCAGAGACGAGAGAGAGGAGGTAATTTCATACCACGACGATGAGAAAAGTTCCACGGTCCCCATTCCTCCCTTTGAGGAAGTACTAATGAATGAAATTAGAGAGAGCTGAACCGAATCAAATTTCGTTGCTTATGGGGTAAAAAGTAGGTTTCTTCTTTTCTCTCGTTTAATTGTTTTCATCCTTTACCACGGTTTGGTTTCCTGCCTTATTACATATTACACTTGGTTTGCTCATGATTCTTTGATTGCTCAAGTTGATATTAAGAAAAGCTAATTATTATTACGGAGATACACCAGCAAAAACTAAAAAAAGTGTTAATTTTCAAAGTTCTCATACTAATTTTGATATTTTTACATCTTTTCCTTTTTAGTACATCGGTTGCCTGGACGTCAATAAATCCATGAAGAGCTTGGACTTCGATACGCGTTCTTTGATAGCTAAGTAAGTCAATTTTATGGTTTTCTTGTGGGTGTAATCGTAATCGCTGTAGCATGGATCTAGGATACATTTGCCTGTCCGTAGTTTAGTTTACGGAGGAAGAAGATAAGGCTTCTAAAGCTAGAACTTCACTCCAAGGCAAATACTAATAGGCGCCTCATGTTATGTTGTGGGAGTGAGATTTTTCCCTAGCCTAGCCCAGTTTCAGTTTCTTTGCGTGGGCGTTATGTAAGTCTATATACAAAAACCACTTTCTCCATATAGCCTCCAGAATAAGAGTTAGGTTTACGAGACCTCGAGGAGGAGACCTTTCACTTTTTATACTCTTTGTCGAAAGTGATGTCGATGCCTTTGGACGGAATGCCACTTAGGAAAAAGAAACCTGATATACATTCACATATAGTGTGTGATGGAATTGATGAGCCAATATCAATAAACAACAAAAGTCTAAATTTACATTTATTGTTATACTCCATCAACCTTTCTTTTTACGAGTATTAGACAATTTACGTATGTATGAGGAAAAAGACATCTCCACGAATCATTTGAAAAGGCGTATAACTAATGAATGAATCTTTATCTTTTTCCAGGGAATGTATCAACCAGGTGTGTGAAGCTGCAGGATTAAAATCCGCGGATCGAAGACGCAAGGTATTTATTTTACCTACTTTCAACATCCATCAGAGTTCGTTGAGTTCTAATTAGCATCTAATAAAACCGAGTCACGCAGGGGATGTTTAACAATGTGTTTTGATAGTACAAGATAATACAAAGCTGAGGCTGTGAGGGAAAGTTGTGAGTTGGAGTTTGCAAACTGGTAAAAGCAGGGCACGAAGTAAATGTGAGGAGAGAATGAGGGAATGTGAGAGAGTAGGCCGGCTTAGCGTGGGCGTTGTTGTAGGGAATTATTGATTAGACATTACATCCTTTCTCCCCTTGAGACTTTGGTGAAGGAAAGGAAAGGAAGCTTTTCTGGCTTAGAAAAGAAGAGCATTGTCGAGGCCGAGGCTAAACATTTCTCTTACACGGTTTTGCCCAAATATTCTACACTTTGTGACCTGAATATATGTGCTTGCTCCGAAGCTATGCACAGACAGGAGACAGCCAAACTTAGAAATCCCCGTCTACCACGTTTAAGAAATAAGCTGATAATAGTTTTGAAGATGAATGTTTCCGCCTTGTCTAATGTATGCTCTTAATTTTGTAATGCAGATTGACAGAAATGTGACGAGGATGTTGGGGAACAGGCCTCATCTTGACAATGCTGGCACTGATGTCCATCTCACCATTACGAGTACACATTTGAAGATGACGAGTCTGGACACTGGGGCAGTCATAGCCTCGCATGAGATGCCAAACATATCCTTTGCTTCTGGAGGCGACCCGGTATGTAAAGAAGTTTAAATGTAGAGGACATTATATTCATTTATCTTTGCTTTGGACAGACGATGTTGGACTTCATTGCGTATGTGGCCAAGGACCCTGTGGTTGGAAGAGCCTGTTTTATTTTGGAATGTGGAAGTGGACTTGCTCAAGACGTTATCGTTACAATTGGTCAAGCCTTTGAGTTAAGATTTAAAGAATACTGCCAAAAACGACCTGTGCCTCTTAGGTAAGCACAACCCCTCCCAAATATGAATGCTTTAACCTAAGCCATGTGTCTGACAAATGTTTTCTCAATTCTTGTAGACTCCCTGCCCATGAAGACGCTGACAGAGACTACTATAATGACCTGCCTGGGAAATTGCCTCCAGAAGGAAGTGGCCCTGCGACTGAAAATAAATCTGAAAAGGCTCCATCCTCGGGAGAACCACAACGTATTAACTCAAAGACCAAAGATATTCCGTCGTTAACACTTCCTGTAGGAGCTGGTGAGTGAAAGCTTTCAATACTTAAAGAGCTATGGTGTACTGAATATTCATATTTTTGTGGTTTTCTTTCACAGAATTTTCAGAAAATCTTATAGACTTCGAGGCCCCAACACCCCCTGCCTTCGGACCATCTTCGCAAGAACGACATCTGGAATCACTATTATTGTTGGGATCTGACTCTCAGTTGTTCCCTCCGTCTTCCACTGCTGTGTCCAATAGTTCTATGGGGACTGGCCTTGGTCTCCTGAATTCCCCTAGTCAACCAAAAACACCGACCACTAAAGATCCATTTGACATGCGTAAGAAACTACACAATTATTCTTATTAATTTTTTGATTCTGTCTCATACTAATAATAATTGGAATGTTTTTGTTTACAGAACCATTTGCAAATGACATCACAAAAATTTCATCAGGGGTGGATCAAAGGAAGTTATTAGATACTCAAAGTTGGTTTCATGGGTGCATTAGTCGTGGACAAGCAGAAGGACTTCTTAAAAATGTACGGTTACATTTCTTACCAATTTGAATCCAATACTGACTGGTCTATTGAAATTTTTATAGGATGGAGATTTTCTAGTGAGGGAATCACAAACCACCATAGGACAATATGTGCTTACGGGACAACAAAATGGGTGTCAAAGACATCTTCTGTTGGTCGATCCTGAAGGAGTGGTAAGTCCGTGATTATAAATACTTAAAGAGGGATGCTAAATGGTATATTTTTCTGTTCGTAGGTTCGTACAAAGGATCAGACATTTGATGACGTGATACATCTCATTCGACATCACTGCGACAATTGTCTACCCATTATTTCAGCAGAAAGTATGGTCATTCTAAGGAATCCTGTCAACAGAGAACCGAGTAAATGACAATCCTTGAGGACTATAAGATTGAACTATAACAACTGACGTTTTTAAAGAAGAATTAGAAAATGTCGTAGCTTTAAATTGGTTCAGAACTACTACTTGCTTTTTAACATTTTCAATTGATGATTACTAGTCTCTTTATATTTCAAAAAATATCATTCCTCTAAACAGCGGAGTTATAGGATTTTTTGGTACAAATGCACCTTTTTATAGGAATGAAAATCAAGAGAAAGTGTCAGGCATATATTAACTTGGAATGGAAACCATGAAATGGGACACACAAAGCCCCAAAGACTGCTTTTTATAGCAATGATATTTATACAACTATACAATTCCCTACTGCGTTTGTACTTTAGCACATTTGCACCGAGCTTACCTTGTAACAACGTAGACCATAGATAGAAAAGTGAAAATAATTCAATTATTATGGGTTAACAAAAGTAATCTTCATCCAACCCATGACCTATCTTGAGCAATACATCCAACCAGAAACCAATAAAATAACATCTTTCAGGTTATAAGTTACACACACACACACACAGTAGCCATGTGTAGGGATCATTCTTATGTCCACATCTGGTATGTGCACTTTTTTGAGTCAGTAAATAAAATGAATAAGGGACTAAAAATTTACATTATTAAACATTTGTAGACTGAGTACAGTGAACTGATTAAGGTGGGCAAGACGAATAGAACCAAAAAATGTTTTGTAGTACTAAAGTTATAAACGCAATGTCAAAGATATATTTATATGTAGCCATATTGTGCCGCAATTTATTTTCTCGAGTCCCTTAGCGAGTAACAATAAGTTACCCTGTTGATTTACTGTGTTCAATGTCATACTCTCGAAATAAGTAATACTTTACTAACTTTATTGATTTTGCCATATTTAAGTTCAGTCATTTAATTTAGAAAGAAGACCGCATAGAAGAAGCAGTAATGTAATAACAAATCTATTTTGACAACTTCTTGCGGACTATAAGCTTATTATTAGGTTGTATTTTATCAATATATGTCGTAAGGTTTTTTTGGCTTGCTACATGTATAAGAGAAAGACTATTTATGTTATAGAAAAAACCAGACCAGAATGATTACATAATTTTACGTTAGCGGTTTAGGTTTTTTTGCATTAGTTTTAGCAATGTCTTTAAAAGTAACAAATATATATTAAATAAAGTTTTTATGAATATGGAAAATACATGGAGGAGTAGCATCTACATATTTCTCTCTCACAGAATGACATCTACTACAGAGCTACATTGTTAGTTCAATCGTCAATTCATCGATCGCCAATTGGGTTATTAAAAAATAAGAAGGCTAGTGTTTGTTATTATTGCTAATTGACTTAGTATCGTTGGTGGTACGGTAGGTTGGGAGTATGGTAGGGTACCGGTCCTTCGCGTCTCCAGGAGCAGCTCCTTCAGGACGCAAGGGATAAGTCGCGATAAGGATGGGAAGCTGGAGTTTAATTTTCTTGTCTAACCCACGTGGCGTTATGACGAACTTTAAAGAGAGAAAGCACATTAAATACTGCTGAAGACATTAAGAATCAGACTTACAAAAAGGTCATAAGTAATCCTGATAATATGACACCCTCTGTAACAAAATGAAATAGCAATTTAGAGAAATAGAAGCCCGTTGTTGTCAATTACCTCAGGTTGGTGGGAGGAAGGGGTGGAACAGTAAGTTTTTCATTTATCCACTCATCTTTCCCACTAGCCTTTATTCTGCCCCTCTTCAATGTTGCTAGTTCTCTCCTCTCCGTTTGAACAACTTTCCCTTTGGCCGTGTATTGGATTGTCTGTAGAAATATGACCCCATCAGACTTCAATTAATCAATTGTCTGGATAAATACCTCTGTCAAAAGTGCCTCCGTCATTCGAATTCCAACTCGACTTTTATTTGAAACGGAAGCCCAGATATGAATCCTTTCCCCTGTAAACAAGAGAGCATTTTCAATCTTAAGGACGCCAAACAAACTTTCTCCTATATCCCAAAGTGTAAATTGAGTTATTACCTGGAATATAGCCTCCTTTGTCTAGGCGTATCCTGCATTTGACAACTCCTGTGGGGGCGCACAGCAATCCCAACTTGTGCTCTATTTCGCAATGGAACGGTTGCTGAAAGCACACCCCACAATTAGTGTCCACTAATTAAAATTCAATCTTCAAAAATTAGCTCTTACTGCAATTGCTGGTGGTTCCAAATTGAGATCTATTGGACTCATTACAATGAATACTTGCTGATTCTTATGCACCAAGCCATTCGGTTCCCTAAGTGCTGCCTTGCAAAAATATTGGATCCACCCATGCTTCCCTAAAAAAGAACTCAATTTTGAAAGATTGCCATGGTGAAAGTATAGACTTTTACCTAAGAACGTGGATGGCAGACCTAAAGGAAGTCCTAACTTGAATGGAAAACTATGGATTCCTGGGGAAAGCAGAGATGGTCCTTCACCTAAAGCATCATTTTTTGAAATTAGACATTCATTTGACGTCCACAATCTCCATACCAGTTTCCCCTAAAAGCCGGATGCGAAAATCAATGTAGTTCTCTTTGTCATATAATCGTTCCTGTCCCCTGCTTCTAATACGGACACATCCCTCGCCCACGACGTGGAGATAAAGACCTACATAATAAAATAGTAAATTATTATAGTAGCACGCGTAGGTATTATAGCATTGTTGTAGTTGTAGTAACATATGGTTATATTTATGGAATGTAGTGGTGTGAAGGTTGGAAAGAATTGAAGGCCTACGACGTCAGACGTGTGTGGGCGTGTGTGGATGGGTCTTTAAAATGTAAGTGTTAAAACATTAGTTGACGATGTTGGTTTGTGTTAAAAAATAGATGTTGAGGTCAAAGGATTATAGAAATTGCTATGGCAGTTTGTTTCCTTATTTCGCTGAACTTCCTCAGAGACGGGGAAAGTGAAAGTGGTGGTGGAATTACTCGGAATGACATGATGCTTACCATGAAACGGGGTTTCCTCTTCCAACTCAACAAGCACCCTCCCAGTCAAAAACTGGCCAGGGAAATAGAGGAGGCTTGGGTTATCGAAAAGGATGAGAAACTTTAATAACTTCCGAGACATTATAGGGCAGTAGTAGAAATTATAGCGAAACTTTACACTTTACTTCACAGCACCTTTTTTATCACATCACTCACATAATTTTAACTGGAACTTTTAGTTGTATTGGAAGAGCACTTGACGAATCCATTTCTTCTGATGCACTGATGACTGCACGAATGCAGGTGAATTTTTGACGAAGAGAAGATGTAGCAATTGATGGCATTGAGAACAGGGAGTTAGTGATGTAGCCCTGCCATCCTTATTACCATTACCCTTTTACTACACAACAATCAACTAATCTTCATATGTAGTATGTAGTACATCCCAACTAAAATTGGTCTGCAACCTTGAATTTTCACTACAATGGCGAAAAGAGTCATATACCTGACAACATATCGTATGCCCTGCGAGCGTCCTTCGCTTCACTACCTCTGCAATTATCAAAAAACGATGAGCCTAAAAAGAAGCTCTGCTATTCTATTCAGATCAGTGACAACTCGTGGGAGACGCAGCACTCGTCAAAAATTGTATTGGTACAAATGATGATCTAACACACTTGTCACATAATGAAATGCAAAAAAGTACATCACTACTACTACTACTACTTAAAACAAATAGTTATCAATTGCTAATATGACTGCGACTGCAGCAACTCCTTGTGTGGAGAACTTTCACTTTTTACCACAAAATATCCTGCTAATCTTCAACTTAATGCATATTCCAATACAAGATCTTTAAAGATTTTGTGCACGTTCAAGAATCCTTTTAAGTTTTACACAATCACTTGAAGACAAATATGGAATTAACATTTTGCAATACCTAAGTTATTATTGCATCTTCTGTCCTGTCGCGTTTTTACTTATTAGACACACGCAGTTTAAATTACAATGCTAAGGACCGACGTGTGAATTTAATCAATCAACATAGGAGAATATACGAATGAATGCGCTTTTTTAGGCTAGGTATCAGAAACTTCAAGTCAAATATTGCATAATAATTTGTCTTCAATAAAAGAAACCCTAAGAATGGGTCCCCTGCCACTATACTTAGGCTTCAATGATTCTTCATCATCTGCTTAAAAATTACTTTCAAAGAAATACGATCCCATATATAAAACCATACGTTAAAACCAAGCAAGCATACATAAAAAACCGCATGGGGGATGATGATGCCATGCCAGCAATCCATTGCTTTGGGGATTGGAAGACGAATACGAACGAAGACTTGGCTTCTTAAAAGAAAACTTGTAATTTTTCCATCATCATCATCACGAAGGTGGGTAAAGATGCCCTGGGGGAATTCGTGCTAAACAAATTTCATTATTACGGTGATTCAAAGGAAAACAAAATCAACATCCTTACCGCAAGGTTTGCATTAGATAATTAATGACAATATCATGGGGTTACGCTTACGCTTGCCATCGCAGTGCTTTCACCCGCCTTTTTGCCTCTTCCGTGAACTCTCGCAGTGATTTAAATTATTTCTCAGAGCGTAACTCAACAACAACAACGTAATAAATAATGCCATGTAATTTTTGCCACGCTATGCGACTTGATTTAATTGTGTAATGAATGAAGTTTCATATATGTTGAAGGATGTTGTTGAAAATGATTCACATTGTTATACCTTTTTTGAGCAAGCGATTATCTACTACAAAAACAAAATAGTTGTTTTGTAAACCCAAGTTTTAAAAACTATTAAATCCTTCTTGCGTGGGTTACGAAAAACATGCATGATTATTGAGTTGTCTTGTTATGACGTCGAACTAGATAAAATTAAACGTTTTCAGGTCTAAGATGTATTTAATTGAGAGTAACTTGCCACATTATTGCATAGATTGATTTCGATAATGATTACATATTTAGTGTGATTATCATCACCATCATCGTCGTCATTCTGTGCTGCAAAACGGATACAAAATACGAAGGAATTTGTGGCATAGAAAACTCTTTTTTGCACCATGTAGAAATGATGCCATTTCCATCATTATGAAATGGAAATAGTTGCTGCGTCTCACCTTACCCCTATTTGCTTTTCAGACCATAAGGAATAAGAACAACGAGAGTGTCGCCATAGGGGAAGTTTGTTTGCTACATCAAAACAGGACGATACTACATAATTGTCACCTCATCCACCCACGCTTTTATATCCTCTCTTTAACTCTGGAAAAGGGAAAAGCCTAACAAACAAAACAGCTTTCTCCAATTTAGCAAATGGCAAAATATTTACACAACACGTTCTTCTCAGAAGAAGTCATTTATCTCATGACTTCACCTTCTCGCAAGTTACCCCCCTCCATCAATGTTTGCTTGCTTTCCCTTCACTTTACTTTACCACATTATGGAATCAAAGATGACCTTCGTTTTGACTTGCCAATAGAATAACACTCGTCTTCTCTGGAATGTGAGTTCACCTACCACAGCATTATTGCATTGCATTGATTTGATGCCATGATGATATGGTTTGTGTCGAAATACTATTTTTTTATTCGCACCTTCTTTTATCGCATTGCAGGTGCCATATGCCATGCCATTTCGATTACAAACTGTTGTACAACACTCCACCACAACCACCACGTGCGTCATTCATTTCATTTCTCCATCCATCCGGCCTGTCCAAACAGCAGAAGAATGAAATAAGCCATACAAAATTCCCACATTTCATTTCACCACCTCTCCACATTTGACAAAATGAACAATAACTCGGGGTTAATTATGCAATTAACTACCTCTCGGAGTATAGTTTTGAACATTGTACCCGAGATTTTCCATTTCCACCTGTCTATAAACGTTCAAATTAATGATCTTAATAACCATCATGATAATATTCATTAATTCGTCATATCTGCAAGTGAACCCAACCAAAAAATGCTCGCTCTTGACTTCACTTCAGAGTCCATAAAAAGTACAGAGAGAGAGAGAGATAAAGGATTGGTAGTGAGATTATGATGCAAAAAGTGAACAACAACAAGAGAGAGAAGAGACGTAAACAAGGGACACCCATTCATTACGGCATTTCCGTTAACACATTTAAAAGGACAATCAATCATCAATTGGACGAATACAAGCCATTGTCCCTGGTGTCCAATTACCCGTCAAAAACCCCGCCTAGAGAAAGCCTTCATTTGGCCTCTTCTCGGCTTTTAGCGGGAAAGCAATAAATCAAAAAGGCTGCCTCAAAGGATTTTATTTAAAAGACATTAAAATATGGCTGCCTTTTAAAAATAGACAGGGCAAACAGACTTTGGGTCTCCAAAATATTTATCAGACTTTCTTTGATTTTCTATATTTTGAACCGTAGTGTCTGGGAGCTCTCGCAATTTACTACAACGTACTACCAAACCAACCAACCACACACTTGTCTTTTTTGCCATGCCTCCTTCAAGCCGTGATGATGATGATGAGGATACGTGCGTGGTTGGTTTGGTGAATGAATCAAACGAGGGTTGTTTTGAACCCGTATAAAATAGCATAAAGCATAGCAAAAAAAGCGCCTCTTCTTCTGTATATCCCTCGTAATAGTAAACTGCGACTCACACACACACTCTCACCGCTGCCAGTAACATGGAAGATATATGGCAAAACAACACTTTTTGCATTATATTATTATCATCACACTTTCATACATACGTAAGAAGGACCTCTACACCGTCTGGTTATTATTGTAGCTCATACTACAACAGTTTAGCCAAACCGTGTGTCCGAAAAGAAGAAACAAACTGCGTACTATCATCATCATCATCATCATCATCATCATCATATTCGCCATCAGGTTCTCTTTTTAAATAATAGACATCCCGTCTAAACTAAATCAAGTAAGTAAGGTTCTCCTTTTCCCTGTGCTTCTTTCTTTCTTTCCTTGAGAAAAACAAAGTTGTCAGAGTTTATAGACTTTAAAGAGTTATCCATTTCCATCTGCTCGTCTCGTCGCCATCCATCCGTCGTTGTCGGTAGGTAGGTTAGGTTCATTAACAAGGAATGACTAGACTAGAGTATCTGATGATATCCACAAAAGTTAACCACTGAAAAGCAGCAAGGAAGTGTATGCCGACGAAAAAAGAGAGAGAGACAGAGCTTTTAATTAGAGACCCAAATGCGTTACGTACATTTTTAAACTAAACCACTGTACTCCTCTCTTCTGGTCTACTTATTTAAGCTGCTGTGGTGTTTTGATTTTGATTGTGTTAAATTATTGATTGACTTGGATGTTTGTTTCGTTTCAGAAGTTACGTACCCCCTGCCCCCTTGTTGTTGTGAAAGAAGAGGAACAATTCAATCAAATAAACTTGACCTGATCGATCTCTAAATCATCGGTTCAAAGTTCAAAAGACTGTTTAAGAGTGCAATCAAAAGGAAAGGAAATAATGAAACTGCTTTTATAAAGTGCAAGTGTATCGTCAGTGTATCGTCACATTTGTCCAGTTTATGCACCTGGTCGTCAAGAAGACGACGCTGATAGGAAGTTAAGAAAGAAAAGGTACTATCAGAGGGTTTCTCGTCTTTGTCATCATCAAAAAGAAAAGAAAGATGGTGGAGTTGGAATTTTCTGTTGTATTATACCGCACACGGCACGAGTAGCATTGTGGGATCAGTAAAAGAAAAGTACAGACAAGACAACAGATGATAAGTTGCCGTTCACTGTTCTTATTGGTGGATTTTTGTACCTAAAAGTTCGTCTTGTCTGGTGGTCAGATTCAATTTGAGATTCAGAAGAAGAGAGTGCTCTTTATTTTAACGTTTCAAAACCAGGATACAGATTTTGTAATATTCCATATTTGACTTGGAGGAAAACACTTAGGAAATGGACGTAGAGGAGAGCTGAGCTGAGTTGAGTGCGTTAATTGATTTGTTTGTTTGTTTACATTTTCAGATTTTGAGGAAGGATAAGCAAACCAGAACTGGACACTGCTGCTGCTGAGAATTCAATAAGCTGACAAGAAACCAACCGTTCGTTGAGTAGAGTTGCACCCGTCCCTGGCGGTGACGTGTTGAGAATGGGATGAACAAGACAGGATCCAGTTTAGCTAGAAGCTATTAGTGCATTCATTTGTGTCGTTTGTTGTTGGAGATAAGTGGGACTGAAGAACGTTCAAAATTAAAATTTCCTGTGGACCGGCGCAAATGTGCGCCTCAGTCTTGTGAAGTACAAGTGACCCTCATTGTGAACTGAAAATGATAACATGAAAGAACGTTGGCAATTGACAGTGGTTGTGGTGTCTTTGCGTTACCAT
The DNA here is from genome assembly GCA_034696445.1 of Isotomiella minor. Taxonomy (NCBI): domain Eukaryota; kingdom Metazoa; phylum Arthropoda; class Collembola; order Entomobryomorpha; family Isotomidae; genus Isotomiella; species Isotomiella minor. The sequence continues at coordinate 17,060 of JAQIWU010000310.1, forward strand.
TTGTACTGGGCAACGATGGTGTAGTCAGTCAGTCAGTGAGAGGTTTAGAAGAAATGGAAAAGGAAAACGGATGACGAGGCGTGACGTTGGTTACTTCATCAGTATTCTTACCTGCGCACTTCAACAATATCAATATGACGTCTCCAGAAGGAAAATATAACCTTTGCAAAATGTGTCATGTACGAAAAAAAGTTATTAATAACCAAGTCAAGTGTAGTAAGTGTAATTGTCTGGAGGTGGTATAGTAAATTTCGATTTGAAACCAAAAGGGAGGATCCAAAGGTTCTTTTTAAGGTATACATAATCTGCATGAAATTGACAATTTGTTGTTGTTTTATCCAAGTTTACAATTTGTTATGTTCCACATTTAGATTTCCTGATGCACTGACTGACCATGCAATCAATCAGAGAAGACTTTTCCAGAGAGAAGCTTTTATTCAACTCCAGTCATAAATTAAGAAGAAAACAAAGGAGAAGAGACAATCATCTACTTCATCAATCACACAAAATAATTCCCACAAGTTTGAGTCACCACATACTTGACTTAATCCACCAACAGCAGTTATGCTTAGGTAGTTATGGTAATGACAAAAACAGTCGGCATTTAGATTGAAGAGTGTGTACGTGTTTCTCTTAGTTTAAATCCTCGGAACTTTTTTTTTTGTTTTCGTCATTTAATCAAGCAAGGTCGGATGGAAAGATTTAAAAGTATAGATAAACAGTTGTGTTGTTAGTGCCTCCTTTAAGACATGGAAGACTTGAATTTTAAACCGAAAGTAGTCTTAGTACTATCTTTCATAATTTTCTACACCAGAGTGTTCGGTTATACGATAGACCAGTCGAGACAATTGTCCTTCAACAATAACAACGTTGCCAAGGAGAAAATTTGCCAGCGAGTCAACATCAAAGACTGGGATGATTTTCGACAGTTACAAGGATGCTCAGTTATCGAAGGATCCTTACAAATCAACATGGTGTTCCTGAGTGCAGACTCAAAGTACAACCCCAGTCTCAACATGACCTTTCCAGAGCTGAAGGAAATCACTGGGTTCTTAATGTCATTCAGCACACCCCAGATATTGTCTCTCAAGTCACTCTTTCCCAACCTCGCCGTCATCAGAGGACAAGAACTTGTGGAGAATTATGCCTTGTTAATTTACAAAATGCAGGCAATGCAAGATGTGGGATTGCCGGCATTGACTAACATTATGAGAGGTGGTGTTTGGATAGTTGACAACGAAAATTTGTGTTACGTGGATACGATTGACTGGAGCAAGATTGCAAATGAATCTACTCCGGATGGAATGTTTAAGAACAAGCGGCAGTGTCCAAATACTTGCCCACGGTGCCCAAAGTCAGAAATCTACAACGAACGGCATTTGTGCTGGAGCAAGGACAGTTGCCAAATTATTCCACAAATCACTTGTCCTCATTGCAACGGACGACCTTGCTTTGGGGATCCCAAGAGTCCTCAATGTTGCAATTCCGAGTGCCTCGGTGGTTGTTATGGTAGCCAAAGTAGTCAGTGTCATGTCTGCAAGAGAGTCGTGGTTCAAGGTAACAATGGTCCTATTTGTACAGACCAGTGTCCTGCAGGATTTTTAGAGGTGAGATATTCACGAGTCATTGATCAATGACATGAAAACGCGGAAGTAATAATCATTATGTTTTTGTCTATTTAGTATTTGCAACGACGCTGCGTCACAAGAGAAGAGTGCCTTAAAATAACAGCCATCGCTCCCGTAAGCCATCCTCGAAATCCTGGAGGCAACTTCACTGGAAAATTGTATATACCCAAGAACGGACGTCCCGAATGTCCAAAAGACACTGAATTTGCACAAAATGGAAATTCTTCTTCTTGTATCCCCTGCGACGGTACGTGTAAGAAGAACTGCCCCGGAAGAATCATAGATAGCATTGAAGCAGCACGAGAACTCTCGGGATGCACCAGAATAGTGGGTGCCTTGAAAATTCATATACGTAGAAGCTCTTCAGCTTCAGGGACTATTGTTAAAGAGCTTAAAGAACACTTGGACAAAATTGAAGAGATAGATCACTATTTAGCAGTTACCTACACATACTCCATTTACTCGCTTGATTTTCTGGCGAATCTAAAAGTTATCAGAGGAAACGTGTTGGATGACAAGAAGTAAGTAGAAGATTGTAAATTGTAGGGTGTGTTGGTTTCTTATTGATGTTCATTGTTATTTTATTCATTCAAGGTACGCCCTGGTTGTGAAATCCAATGAAAACTTAATGGAACTTTGGAACGGAACTGACTCGAAGTTAAAAAATGTAAAAATTGAGAACAAAAGTGCCCGTGTATTATTCCATTATAATCCAAAACTTTGTGGTAAGGAGGACATGAGAATGAGAATATCTTTGTTAAATTTATTTACAATTGCCAATTTCGTTCTTGTAGTATCAAAAATTTGGGAGTTTGTGAATCAAGCCGGCATACCCCCTCCAGATCCAAAGGATAATATCGACATCGGTATCACGAATGGTGACAAGGCACCATGTAAGTCCAATTGCTATTGAATTCAAATTCAAGGAGGCACAGTGCTAATGCTAATATTTCTATTACTTTCTCTAACAGGCAATACAAAAACCCTGAAAGTAGAGATTCTTGAACGATCAAACTCCACGGTTGTAATACATTGGGAAAACTTTCGAAGAAATTTAACGTTGACGAGTCATCTACTTAATTACGAAATCCATTACAAGGAAGCTTCAAAGTTTCCAGGAAAGAACGAGTCAAAGTTTGATGATCGTGATCCATGTGGTGATGACGGCTGGAATATACAAGAACAAGCAAAAATTAGTGATAACGAAGTCGTCGGAATAGGAATCCACAACGAACCCCCCTGGGAAAATCAAGCACTTATTGCCTACTTGAAACCATATACTTACTACGCATTATACGTCAAGGCTATTGTCATTCAAGATGCCTATGCCTTAAACAACAATACCGGAGCTGAGTCTGACATAATATATTTTCGCACTTACGCCGACTATCCCCAAAAACCAAAGAATTTTAGACTGGCTAGCAGCGGTCATGACAAAGTTACTGCGACGTGGGAGCCTCCTTCAATTTCCAACGGTGTTCTTCACTCATTCAAGATTTGGATAAAAAGTGTCCCTGAGAGTCAAACGCAGCAGGACCAGAGGAGTTATTGCGAGGAGGGACGAGCCCCATTGATTACTGCGAGCTCAAAAGGCACAGATAGCTTTATAGCTACCACTTTTGCACCAATGCTGTCTCCAAATGGGAAAGACCCGAACTGTTGTACCTGCAACGCACCAACAACTCCAAAACCTAAGGACATCGTTGGACAGGTACAAACGGAGAGTGACATGTTGGATATTATCATGGGAATTTACGTTTTCACTGCATCTGGGGCCAGTCCTCTCTCCGCTTCTACGTCTCGACCTGAAGACGACCCTGCGCTGAACACAATTAGCAGGAGTCCAAGCCGCTCGAGACGTTGGGCTCGAGAAGACAACGAACTTCCAATGACGTCCGACGAAGTCACAGATCACTTCCCAGACATCTTCCCAGAAGGTTCACACAAACATATCGATGAAAGCGAATTGGCGAAGCTTCCCGTAATTAAAGAGCTTACCTTCCTGAAAGAAATTCCGTACAACGCCTCTATTCCCAAGTATTCTTTTGTCCTCGTTAATTTGACCCATTACACCACGTACTACATTGGAATTCAAGCCTGCCGAGAAGTTGACCCAGACATTGCCCAAAGCAAAAACAGCACAGATAATGATACCCGAACGTGTTCTGGACGGATTGACGAAAGTGTTCAAACAGCTCCTTCCCCAGAAGCTGACAATGTTGACCCTCGAACAATTGCTTACAACATTACAGAAGGGAGTAAAGTACACCTTCGTTGGAATGAACCTCCTCATCCAAACGGTGTCGTCCTGGCCTACAAAATATTTTACCAAAAAGTAGGCGCCAGTAAAGAAGATTATGAGGAGAAGAAGTGTATCACACACGAAGAGTTTCAGAAGAACGGTAGAAATTATTCGCTGGGGAAACTTCCTGCAGGAAATTACAGTTTTAAGATTCAAGTGGTTTCGTTGGCTCAAGATTCAGACTTTACTGCAATTCAATATTTCTACATTGAAGATATCAACGAGTCTAATTGGGTCTTTTGGTTGCTTGTGATTGGAGGACCAATTTTAGTATTTCTGCTGTCTACTGGTGGTCTTAGTTTTTGGTTCTTCAAGAAACTATACGCTCCTGGACATCTCGTTATATCGGCGAATCCTGAGTACATGCAAAATGGTATGCCAAACTTTTATGATGAGTTGCTAATTTGTACTTAATTTGTCTTTTTATATTACAGTTGAAATTGCTGAGGAATGGGAAGTACCGAGGGATAAAGTAAGGCTGTTGAAACGTCTTGGTCAGGGATCGTTTGGTGCTGTGTTTGAAGGCGAGCTGATGGATTTTCTCGAAGGAATTCCAAAACTTTTGTGTGCGGTGAAAACTGTTTCCGAGGACACCCCAAGTGAAGAGAGGGCTTTGTTTCTGAAAGAGGCTGCCTTGATGACAAAACTTAGTTGTGTTCATGTTGTCAAATTATTGGGAATTGTGTCTAAAACTCAACCCATATACGTTGTTATGGAGCTGATGGCCAACGGAGATTTAAAGCAGTATCTTCGCACTCGGCGTCCGGATTCTGAAAAGAAGGACGCTGAGCCACCTCCTACTCTTAAAGTATGTATGCTAAAACAACTTCTGTGGTTTCGACTAATAATTGTCCCTTTTTATTCAAATAGCAAATACTGCGAATCGCCGCCGAGGTTGCTGATGGCATGGCTTACATCCACAGTCAGCGACTTGTTCATAGGGATTTGGCAGCCAGAAACTGTCTAGTGCACGAGGACTTAACAGTCAAAGTTGGTGATTTTGGGATGACGAAAGAGATTACAGACTACTATAGAAAACAAACCAGAGGGCTCCTTCCTGTCAGGTAATTAATTTGGTTGCTATAGCATTTTTTTTGTTTAAAGACGAGTTTACAATTACGTGATTTACTACTCTTCAGGTGGATGGCTCCGGAGTCAATTAGGGATGGGGTTTTCACAAGTCCATCTGATGTATGGAGTTTTGGGGTTGTTTTATGGGAAATGGCCACTCTGGCCGCCCAGCCATATCAGGTAAGATTTTGCCCATTTCTTTACCTGTTGTTTGTTCTTTATTGAGTCACAAGAAATTAAGAGTAACTTGTCCTTTTTCAGGGTCTTAGTAATAGTCAAGTATTAGAGTACGTGCAGTCAGGAAGAGTAATGGAACCTCCGGATAAATGTCCCCCAATTCTGTACGAGTTGATGGCCGAGTGCTGGAAGTACAATCACAACCATAGACCATCATTTGTTGAAATTTTAGACAGGTAATGTGGTTTTACTTACTATTCTGCTGGACAGCTCAATAACTGCATTGTTTGTTACTTCAATTCTAGACTGACGCCTCATCTAGAACCTCCATTTGCTCAAAAATCTTTCTACCATAGTCCCGAAGGAATAGAGTACCGCACCCATCCTCTACAGCGTCCATTGGAGGATGAACCCATTACAATATGTACACCATTAATAGCTACCTTCGACGCCTCAGATGACGAGCTCGACGACTATGACTCTGATGATGATCATGTCGCATTAGGTCATCACATAGTGGACGATCTAGGAGACTTTTCGACGAAACGCCTTTTAAATAATAGTTCAAATTTTGCATCTATTAAGCCTTCAATTGATCCGGGAACAAGTCCACCGAGGAAAAACTCTTTGGTAGAAAATGGTGTTGGATTAACTCCATTCTCTATATCTGCAAATACCCCGTACTTCAACTCTGACCAAGACCAAGCGACGGTTTACACCACAGTGTCTCCAAATCTACCAGCTTCACTCTTTTCCAACCCTCCATTGCGATCTTCCATCTCTTCTTCAGCGACGCCCTCAAGCTCTGTGAATTCCAATAATAATTATACAGAAGCGTTGTTTACTGCGCCAACATCTAATTTTACTATTCCGCTCACACCCATCAAATCGGGGGAGATGAAATCAAGAAATAAGTCAGCCCCAGAGAAGCCCGTTGGGAATAGAAGTCCAGTGATGTATACGTCAGTCGCCCCTGTTAGTCAGACCCTCACTACTTCATTGCAGCCAAAGAATAATAGCGGAAGTGGCATCGATTCCAACGAAAGCTCAAAATCCTTTAGTTTGAACTGCTCAGGAGAAAGTAATAAGCACGGGAATGGGAACAACACTGGAGGAAACGGCTACATCCTACCGCCAGTAGCAGGAAATCAACGAAACAACAAGACTACTCAGTTTTAGACAAATTCTGAGAGAAATCTCATCTCCTCCAGTCACTGGTCCGGGTCCGGAAGATCCTTTTTGATCTGATCTGTGTTACCAGCAACATTTTCCATAGCTGCATGGACTTTTTCCGTAACTCAAGCCAAAGATGACAGCTCGACTTATTCTATACGGCCGCTGTGTGGCTCCGCTCCCTCCTCCCCTCGCAAATTATATACGTATAGGTGCAAGTCAGGGTAACGAAGAATGAGAAAGACGCCTAAAAGAAGTCACGTGTCGCGATTGAAGAAGAGAAGACAGAAAATGATATTACAGAAGGTTACAGTTCTCTGGATTGAAATGAATGCTAGTTTTACTATTTGCACGATCCTCGTCTGAAATGATCTCAATTACTTATTTTAACAGACTAAAAAAATATCTAAACTTTATTAGCGCAAGAGGCAAGTTACGTATATATATCTATCATGTAGGATTTTGACTCATGCGGGTATAAGTTAATTATAGCAAGTTAAATTTTTATAAGCATTCGGGAAAAACACTAAAACTGTTTTAGACGTAAGAGGGACAACATCCTACTTTTGTTAATTGTTAGGCTTGACAGAATTATTTAAATGTACTGAATCAGACTTTCAATTACATCAAAAAATCTGTCGGCATCTAAAAACTGCCTTTCGGTTCCTATGGAGGTATAGAAACTGTATTTTCCCACAATAAAGTACCAGTAAGCCGGTGAAATGCGCTTTAAAACTTAAAAACAAGTGACAAAAAACTTATAGGAAGGAACGAGTTGAAGTGTCCTATTTTTTAAAAAAATATTTATTATTTCCACATTGAAAAAAGGACAAATCATAGTCGTACTGACTGACACACACGGTTTCCATTTATAGGGGGAAACTAATACTGCATTATTTCTGATGAAGAAACTTCCAGACAAATGTAACTTTGGTTGTTAGTTCTGGTGTACAAATTAGTTTAATAATTTTTCGTAGAGGTTTTTGAGAGAAGTTGCATTTGTATTATGTGTAAACTTAAGTATTGCGTGTAACCAATAAGTTTATATATTATTAATTAACTCAACTAGTTTTTTCAGACAGCACTGAAAGAGTTATACAGTAGTCGATTGGTATGTGTTGTAATCTTTGTTTTGGCGTCCTAAAAATTTATTAAGTATCTTAGTAGATAGCACCTCGCACATCTTTTATGAATTGTTGTTGTTTCGTTCGTTGGTATCAATTAGTCGAGTTAGAAAATCTCCACAAATCCTCTGTCATCCTCCTAAAAAACTATTTTATATAAATATATAGTGCAAACTATACGCTTTTTTCTCTGCATGTTTTTCTCTTTCCTTCAAAACAACCCAAAAAATTGTTGTTAATTAATATTCAGTCAGATTCATAGTAGATTTCAAAAAAGTTTTAAAATGATGATTCTAAAATATGGGTTAAAAGAATAAAAAATCAGGACGATGAAGAGATTTAAAAAAGAGACAATTTTTTTAATTCATTTTCACTCTTTTTTTGTAGAAAAATATTGGCAATTCTCATTCATTCATACACATGTCACGCTTTTTTCTTCTTTCTTTGGCACATTGGTTTCTCATTCATTCAGGCAGGTAAACAGTTTGAGTTGATAACAAAAAAAGGAAACAAATTTGTACAATCATAGAGGAAAAACTGACATAGAACGAGGATAATCTTCGGTGGGTCTCTCACTTAATGCCAACCCCATCCACTGCTGTGAGACACATGGACGACCTTGCTAGGCCACCCCCAACCTCCCCATCCCCCGTGGTGGTGGTGTCTGTGTCCTCCCCATCCCCATCTAGAAGACAAAGGCAAAGGCAAGGGGCTTTGTGAGATGAAGGGTCTACACACTTCAAAAAGACGTCTTTTAGTCTTATCTTACCCCTTGTGGAAGAGCTTGGGTCCCAACAAATGTCCCAAGAGGAAAGTCTTTCCCAAAATCAATGGCAATGTGGGGTCGTACGGGGATCTCTTTACTCGATGTCCTATGGAAATTAAAAGTCACAAAATAAACTAAGGCCCTCTTTCTTAACTCCCTTCATTATTGTGTAGGGAAATTACCGTGAGCAACTTCAGTGTGAAGATATTCTATAAATTAATAACAAAAGAAAATTAGATAGAGTCACTTTTTGAATGAAAATTTGTTGAGAAGACGAGACTTTCTCGCACAAAAAAAAACACCAACCTTGCTCCTGTTCCTGGCTCAAGACTTCACTGGCAGCCAACGCCACCACAAGGAAAGCGCAAATCGCTATGAATCCCTTCATTTTATGTCCGAAAACTGAATAAAACTGAAAATGAAGAACAATCACTATGTGTGGGCACTTGGTCAAGCGAACATGGACTGATTGAACTTTTCAACGCATAAAGTCCTTTTATATATTGACCCTTGATAATTTGCAGAGGTACAAGTAGTAGGCGCGCAATATATTACCTAATCACCGTAGCAACATTATATAATTGGTGGGTCTGGGTGGATGACCAATAATCAGTCACATATACGCAGATATTCGAATGCATACAAACAATGCCCCCAGAAGGTGCCTGCCTAGCCTACGGTTATCATTTATTATTGTCATCCTGCATTTCCTCCACACGTTCATTCATTGGAATTCCTATGCGTCCCTCTTCTATAACTCTAGAACTAGATTATGTTTAATTGCGTTTACTTTACAGGAATCCTTTGGAGCATACTAAATAAATAAGTGTGCATCATAATCATCATCATCGACCCAAAGAGTAATCAACAAATCATATCTTAAACATAGATGCTATTAGTACCTACGGACAGCCCCTTCAACTTTAAGGGGAAACGTAATAAAAATGTGGTAGCCATATAAGCAGCGACTCTATCATCTTCCTGCCAACGAACGCTGCCTTTGCAATTAGAGGAAAATGTAGTAAATGACACAAAGGAAGGAGATTTTTGAGACATGAATGAATGAAGATGGAAATACATTTTTGTAAGGCAAACATATTTTGACAATCTCTGTTGACATTATGACCCTAAATTCTGTAAAACTATATAGCGCATATTCATCATCAAAACCATCAAGTTTTCGTGCAGGTTGCATAAATATTGCACGTCGAAATTCGAATTGAATTTTCCCTAACGTAGTAAAACAACAAAATATATTACTGCACTTAACAACTTGATAGATTTTTTATTGTTAGAATTCAATTCATGATGAAAAAGTGAAAAACGAGACTTGACTTCCTACTTCAACTTCAGCCTTTTTGCAATTGCAAATTGTGTAGCATTTTTTTCTTCATGCATTTGGAAATGTCTGTGCCTTTGCCTCTAGCAGAGCGTCTTTTCTTGTTTTGTGTCTCATTTCTGCAGGCCCTAAAAGTGTAGCCCAGCCTAGCCGACTTTGCAGCTATCGTAATTGCATGAATATTCATCGTCTATATCGGTGATTGATACACAACTATGACATAAGATTCATGGGTCTATTCTATTGAATAATTGGGGTGAGGACTGAAGTTTGAACTATCATTATAGAATTTTACTTTACGACTTCTCCTGCTCTAAATACATGTAAATCATTTCATCTATTTCAAAAAAGGGGGATGGTCCGATGGTGACGTGTTGTGAATTTGTAGGTCAAAAGTCAATTGATTCATAAAGCATAATGGTCTACTAGAAGATCAGAAGTGTCTTCATACTGGTCAGGTAAATAAACGCCTTTTTACCATATCATTTAAATTGGTTTGCGATTATAAGTTTTGTCAAGCCTATTAACCACATACCATCGCACACGTCTTCTCAAAAGATATAGCGACCTTTTTGTAAGTGTCACAACATTAGCATGTCTTCACAAATTCTGTAAAGTATAGCAACAGAGGTAGCAATAATGTGTATAATTCTTAAATTATAGGGTCATAGATGTACCTGCCAATGCTCAGAAAGAAGAGATGTCAATCCCTTTGTTCCCTTTTTTACATACGTTGCTGCTGAGGTTGTGACTGCGACTGCTAAAGACATAATTATGCATAATATCAAAAGGGGGAAGCTTTAATGAGGACACTTTTGTTTAAAAGAAGCCTCCTTTTAACGTTAATTTATATTACATACCTATACTACACTTAGGTTTCCTGATATATTTAAGTTGATTGGCTTAAATTTCCACATTTTGTAGGATCTGATGATGATGACTTGGTAATCCAATGAACCAGTATTTCACATGTGGAAAAAAGTAAAGCAATTTGGTGTTAATTTGATGCAATAATGATATGCCATTTTAATTTGTACCCCATTAGAATTAGTTTGTAAAAACTAGCAAAATGACGTTTTGATTTGAAGCTTTTGTGATGTAACAAAATGACAGATGAATTATGCATTAAAAGTCAACCACTATCATATCAGGAATGTAAAGTAGGTATTTATTTTATCTAAGTTGGGTGGAACATGAAAATTAATTTCTGACAATCATAAGTTGTTTATATATGAAAATTGAATTATGTTGTCTCAAGCCACCCCTCTGCTTGATATCTATACGACTTCCTTGAAGGCAAATGAAGTGCCCCTCCACCACAACACCAATAAAACGAGTTACAAAAATGACAAGATGAACATGCGTAAATTGTAAATGAGCATCAATTTGCTAGACATAAAATCGGAAGTCGAAAGAAACTCTTATGCGTGATTTGGTAATTCTCATTATCTCGACAAGCGGATTAAGAACACAGAAATGTGTAATATTGAATTGAATAACCTGTCCTGGGATGCCGTTTTCATTATCAGCATTTTATTCAATAATAGTAGCTCACGACTGATTTATTGAAATGCGAAATGTATGACACACTTGTTAGATGGTAGATCAATAGTGTGTTGTCTTGCTTTTCAATCCAACGATTAACAATAGAATCATGGTATGGTCATAATAATCATCAAAAACGGGTTTATGACTCTTTCCCTTTCAGCTCCAATCAATTCAATGGATATTCGAAATATTTGAAATATATGGCCTGCATCTTATTCATTATGCAAGAAGATGTCATTTTGGGTCTGTTGGTTGAAATGAATTACATTTTAAGAGCGTGAGTCCAATAATAATCAGTTAAACAAAAGAACGGTCATTTGGAGGCAAAATGCCCCATGAGCACGAGAGAAGAAGGATGAATGCAAATGTGGTTGTGCAAATGTGGTTGTTCAATGCAAAGCGTTGATACAGCAAAGAGAAATGTTGCGGAGAAATGTCAATTCTCTCAAAGTGTCCTATAATACTTACT
>JAQIWU010000311.1:0-28648 GCA_034696445.1 Isotomiella minor
ATTACAGTAACAATAATTCCTAAGATAAAAGACTTTAATGCATTGACAAAAATTGAAATGACATGTTATGACATAAGGGACACAAAAAGGATAATGAAAATGTCATAAGCTGCACAGTTTTGGGCAAGGAAATTACTAAATGAGCTTCGTTGATTAAGATCAGAAATATGAGTCTCGACTTCTATACATACATTCTCAAAGACAATTTGCTAAAACAAACCATATCAGAGAATCAAACAACGACAAAGATAAGCATACAGATGTCCTTACAAGTACAATTTATGTAATAATATCGTTTTTGGCAATCCTTGGGTAATGTAATAATAATATTTTGAAGGACTATGACTCACTCATAATTTTCATAAAAGGAATATCAGTTTTTTAAGGGAAAGCCGACTGCACGGATAACGCTGAGAGTGAACTTTTTCTAACTTTTCGTGCAGGAGAGATTCGAAAATCCTCAAACTTAAAGTCATATTTGGATTCTGGAACTGGCATTACTTTTCGAGTATCATCGTTATCTTCTTCGTCAGCGTCACCTTCTTCATCGTTGTTAGGTTCAGAATGATTTTGGAAATTAGACATTATGGTAGAGTCGAAAGATGCGTCGTCGTCACTATTTTCTACACTGTTTCCCCAATCTGAAGGAGGATACATCATCACACTGGCGAAAGATGATCGCAGTGAGGGCGTAATATCTTCAATCGAGGCTAGTGGAGCTTTTCTATTTATGGAAGAGGAAAGAGACGAGGGGATGACTCCTTGGCCATACCCATGCCCTGCAAAATGCCTCGCTTTGTAATGACTAGAAGATGATGCAGGGTATGGATCCAGGTCACGACGAAGAGAACAAAACTTGTGTCTTGGAGGACGTTTTGGTGGGGATGGAGAATGCTTATTGATGAACATAGCGGCAAACCGTTTTGCACTGTCGTCGTCGTCATCATCATCCTCTTCGTCGAGATCCACTTCAGTATTTCGTCCAGCTCTTGGAGGGGGACAAGGCTGCCCGTTGAGACTACATAACATGACAGTCAATTTTTGTCTTAACCAACGTTATATACTAAGAAGCGACATATTAGTTAGATGTCTAAGTTAGTTGTAAGGAATACAATATAAAGCTGCAATTCATTCAAGTCCTATTTTATGTTAGAAGTGGCTTCACTACATGCCCACAAATGCATTCGGCTCGGCTTAAAAAGGTATTAACTTTGTTGCATAAAAAACGGCTGTTAGTAAAACAGCGGAATAGAAGGATACTCAAGTCTTATCGTCGTCCACATACTTACTAATTAATTAACATTGTTTCAGAGATTCTACCAAACAAGCAGATTTTGTTTTTCTATTTTATGACTTGGCAAAAGGATACAAAACTATTCTTGGATCCTTAGAAGATGAATTGGTTGATGGAGTGGTCCGATTTGAAGAATCGCTGCAGAGCAGTGCGTCGCAAGAGGAAGGAATGTCGTCAATTCTGTTAGTTACAAAGACAAGACACAACACAATTTCAAGTTATTTAGAATCAGTCAGAAAATGATTAATTTAGTTAAACACAACAAAGTTTAGTTGAAAATAGTTGATTCTTACCCTTCCTTAACTTCGTTGGCCATCAAGTTGGCTTTCTCTTCTGAGGTAACTTCATTTTGGCCACGGAAAGCGATGTCTGGAATCGGATTGTACTGAGTAAGAATTGGATTCATCCCGTTCATTCTATCGTTCGACAAAAGACTGGATCCTCTCGAGTTCTAAAAATTAACAAATTCTTGTACACGTGCAACACGAAGATAACCACCGACACCTACCTCGCGGCCAGAAGGGTATCGAGGTTTGGTAACTACTTGTCTGAGAGCAGATCGAGTTTGAGAAAGCGGGTTACAAAGGAGATTATTCGTGTTGACTATCCTACAGTAAAGGACTAGAAGAATTATGCCGAAAATGGAAAATCCCACACCGACGAGGGTCACTATCCAATGGGAGGGTGGTTTCTCATCTATATAAAACCAGAAAATGTAAACGATTGAACAAAAAATGTCTGTAGATAAACAAACCTTCATCCACTCTGACAATGTGGGATTTGGGATCATAGTAATGCTGGTTGTAAATTCCAATTACAACCACGATAAGACCCAGTCCAAGAACTATCGACCCTCCCATAAGCAACACCCAGTGGAACCAACGGGACCGCACAACAGGTGGTGAAACCATTTCTGACAAGTTCCACGGACGCCTTTGTCCATTTGCCATTCTTTCCTCGTCTCCTCCTCCTCCTGTGGGGATGGACACTCTGTCATGGTTATCATAGCTCACCGTTGTCGAGTTGTACACTCCCCCAATGCCACCACCTCCCGTGTCGTCCATACTTGACTGTCAAAGATGTCGATTAATCCTATCTTGAGATCCACACAGTTCGACGAAGGGAAGTAAAGCAGTTCTAATCTTCGCTTCGGCTTTCTTATATCCGAAAATATCGTATCCCCCGAGGTATCGTATCTGGCAATTGTGTCTGGAAATACAAAACAAATTACGTCAATTGAATGGAAACTCATTTATAAGGCTTTGCGCATTTGTACAAACAATTGATGAAACTAACAAAACAAGTCACTTGTTTACCTTCGTCTTGTCGCCTTTTCTAAAAATAGGTAAATTCCATTAAAGTCCAAGTCCCTCGTGTCCTCTAATTGGAGAAAGTTCCTTCCAACTGAAAGTAGTAGTGGTGGTGCAGCAGGTTAGCTTCAGTTCTTGGATCGATAAATCCAATTTTCCTCTTCAATTCCAGAACTGCACTTTACTTAATGCTCGAATGACTCTGGTTCAGCTTTCACCACACCATTTGGCATTGGCTTTCTCCTCCTTCTTTTCTTCTTTCTGCCTGCAAATAATAAATTACAAAACCACATTAGAATTCATAAGAATAGAATGTCCGGAGCCATCAAAACAACTGAAGCCTAAAAAACCAACTATGCTGACGCATGTTCTACCTCAACATCGTCTTTTAGACGATCCTTGTAAAGAAAGTGTAGAGAAAGCAGGCATCTTTTAATGGTATGATGATAATGACGAATATGAATAAGAGCCTTTGTCGTTAACATATAAAAACCAACATGTGCTTTCATATCATATCACGTTGAAAAATTCATGTCAAGTCAATGCCACTCACTCATTCCTTTGCAAAAATATAAAACAAATCGTTAAAACGTGCACACAAAGCCGTCTTATTTTTATGACTCTTGAAGACCTTGACTGACTTAAGACGCTTCATTTCCGTTTCCTCTCTCTCTCACCAAAATGTGTGAATTTGAATGCGACGTATATACATACCAATAAGACGATGATGACAAGACATGACTGACGAAAGAAACCACTTTTGACTGTTTTTTTGGGCCTCTTCCAACTTAACTTAACTCAAGATATTTGAGAGATAAGAACAAGACCCCAATTAATACAATAGGCATAAAGGACATGTCGCAGCTCTGCATTTTATTTTCCTCCACACGCCTCCTCACAAAGTGTCACCTTTATGAAAGAAAGCCAAGACTGACACTGACACTCCGAGTCAATTAGTTATACAGACAACAATAATGAGAGGGTGGAGCCCAAAGAAATGAGATGAAGTACTAATTGACACAAATTCTTTTTACCTATGAGTTTGAGACGAGATGACGATGAGGATGACACCTAATTTTATGTACCAAAAGAGGAAGTGTGCAACTCATGAATTATGAATGCAATCGTTATTGCATTTGAACAGTCTTTAAGACCTTTTGTTTTTAAAGAAGCGTTCAATGGCAAAAAATACAACAAACCGTTTTTCCTTACCTTCAAAAACAGTCTTTTAGATAAGAGAGTCCATTTATTGTAGTTTCTTCCGAATTCTTAGCTTATCAAACGCCACGATTCTTCAATCCAACAATTTGTTTGTCGTTTTCTTTTTTCTTAATCCAACAATTAAATTCTTGAACAAACAAAAACAAACCAATTTATTTTCACACACACTCACATGTGCTTATAAACCATTTATGCGAGCTCTCTTTTCGGATGATACATTCGATCCGAACCGAGGGAACTTTGACTTTCTTTTCTCCCGACAGTCTTCTTCTCGCCAACAACAAACATGAGTCCTATTTTCGGTTTTAAGGATGCTTAAATTCAAATACAAGCCCACAGTGACGTTGTTCAATTAACATAAAGGAGGAGGGACCTTTTCGTCAGTCTTAGTGCCTCCAAGTCAGCATGGCCAGACCAGCCATTTATCATGAAAAACAGGTAAAACATAAATCAAGTCCGAGAAGACTAATTTGCTTAAAATTTTGCAGCGAAAGTCCTTGTGTGCCCTTCACGCCCTGAATAATTTATTCCAAGAAGGGACTGCCTTCAAACAAGAAGACTTGGACGAGGTGTGTCGACTCCTGGCTCCAAACTCTTGGGTCAATCCCCACAGGTCTGTTTTCGGACTTGGGAACTATGATATCAACATCATCATGTCCGCCCTTCAGCCCAAGGGGTGTGAGGCTGTTTGGTTCGATAAGAGAAAGTAAGATAAGGAAAACCCTTTTTGGCTTCTTGTAATTTAAACTTTTTCACAGGGACCCTTCGGATCTCAACTTTAGCAATGTTTTCGGATTTATACGTAAGAAAGAGTCTCATCATATTTCTGAAGGCTTATCTGACTATACTTGTCTTTTTCGCAGTGAATATCCCCAGTGACTGCAAACTAGGTTGGCTGGCCCTACCTCTGAAGCGCAAGCATTGGGTAGCGATTCGCAACCTTCCTTCCCCTGTCGAGAGAGACGCTGGACGTAGTCAGTACTATAATTTGGACTCCAAGTTTGACGCACCCGAAGCCATCGGGGATGAAGGGAAACTGATTGAGTTCCTCAGGGAGGAGTTGAAGTCCTCGGAAAAAGAGTTGTTCATCATCGTCACATCGGAAGTGGGGCGGAACGAGAGCTGGAAAAAGCAGGCACCTTCCTCAACAACGAGTAATAATCCTGGGTCTGGATCTACGCTAGGGATTCCAAACTCACACCTAGAAGCCCTGGCCAAGGAGGAGAGGAAAGGCTCTGCGGACTCTGGGGTCGTGGAAATGCTTCCGGACTTGAGAGACATGAACGTGGTGGATTTGGACAAGGAGGATTTACTCCGAAGACAAAGCTCTGGAGTTTGGAGTGACTATAATTGAGATAAATATTCTATAACAGGGTTAGTGAAAGACTAGATTAGATGTGGATATTGACCTTTCTTCTGTTCTAATCCCTAGTGACTCATTTATCCTAGATAGATTGTAGAAGAGTGTCAAAGAGATTGTCAGACATTGAAAATTGAATCCAACGCGAGGAACTTTTAAAGAGATTGAGACAAGGGTGAATACTGCTGGGTGTTGTTTTTAGTAACTTTTTAAATTTTTCCAAAAAGTATTTGTAACCAACAACTTAGGAAAGACTGATCCATTAATATGACCATCAGTTTCAGGAACATTCTTGACGGATACGAAGGAATGGTTGTGTTTCAGCGTGGGTAAACGTATTAAGCTTTGTTTGGCACAAGTGGCAATATTTAGTCTATAAATCTAGGGTTAATACTTCAGAAATATTCCAAAAGCAGTCGATCACTAACGCCTAAAGTAAAAAAGTATTATCCTGACGAGACTTTTGTTCTAAAACCTAACTTCCGTATGCATACTTGCGCTTAAATAGCTTAATAGTTATGAATACTAAACTACCTCTAGTTATATCTACTAAGTTAGTACAAAAGGAGCAAAAAGTGACCTGAACCCCACTCAAGCTTTAACTTTAAAACAATATGTAACTTTTATTCAAAGCCAACAGGTTACCACACCAAAGACGTCAGTTAGCTTTAGCAAACCATCCACGAGGGTGATTTGTGTAGTCATTTTTAATATTTTATGGTGTTTTGTAGATAGTCAGTTACATTGTCAGCCTGTCATGGAGTTCCATCATGAACCATTATTATTCAACAGCAATAAGGACAATGGCAAATTGTACATCTAATCTATCTATGCACAGAAGAGTCACAATAAGAAACATAGCTATACTATTGCATTTATATAAAGATTAGCTAGGTCAGGATAAGTAAATGTGAAACGTAACATTGTGTACTTTATCATGTAAAATTGGTCAATTAGACTTAGCGTACAATAAACGGACTCTGTTCGTCTGATTGTATGTAACTTTATTGATTCAGATATAACTTTTCTCAGTTAAGATTCACAAGAAATGTTAAAAGGGCAAAGCTTATTTGTACAGTTCCTTATGAGGTTGGGACCATGATAGGGTTGCAGTTAGGAATGGGAACATTCCACCTCCCATTCTTGAGACAAATCATTTTGCTTTCTCCATGCATTTCATAGTCTGGATTGCACGTAAACTCCACTGTTTCTCCGATGTCGTAGTAGAATTTAATCTAAGGGAAGAAAAAAAGGAAATATATGTAGCTTAAAATTGCCCGAGTCCACATTATGATGCTACCACATTCTTTTTTACATTTACCGGAGTCTTCATCGTTCCAAAGATAACCGTTCCAGGGTAGGGACAGGCAAGTTGACATCGGAGCCCAGTCGCTTTAGACCATTTCCCATTGTCCTGACATGCTAGGAGGGGATTACCTTCTACTTTGTAGCCTTCCTTACACCCAAAGTTGACAAATTCCCCTGCCTTATACTTTATCTTCCCACCCTCGTTTTCCACCAACCCGTGCTCTGGGATGGGGGGAGGAGGACATTCCACCTCTTTGCAAAGGGGCATGGGAACTGACCACTCCCCATTCTGTTGACAGATCGCCTCCGTTACTTCTCCCTCAACCATGAACCCTTGTTCGCAGGAGAAGGTCGCCTTCGATCCCACGTGGGTTCCATAAATGTGCACCTTAGGAGGGGCTGTGTCGTTCCGTCTCAGTGTCCCGTTCTTGTTCACGCTAGCCGTGTGTGCCATCGGGGCCAGGAAAGCAGGGAGGAGAGAGATATCCGAGCACTGGATATCTAAAAAGATGAAAGGGGCACCGTGAGATTCAGATTGACATTGATTTCCCTTGACTTACCTCGACAAACCGGAAGAGGTGTACTCCACTTTCCTTTATCCGTGCAAAATATTTCCTCAGCCCCAACGAGAGACATGTTGCGTGCACACGTGAAGTTGACATAGGTGCCCATGACCGTCTCAGTGGTGGAGTACATGAGGACTTGATCCTCTGGAAGGGGAAAGCAGGAGGCTTCCTTCACTTCCAAAAAAATCTCATGGGAGTGCCTCGACGGTGTTTTGCAGGAGTACATCCCCTCATCCTCTTTTCCAACGTTGTCAATCGTGATTCGGTACTCGAGCTGGTTGTCCCGACCAGGGGCTTCCGCCCACCCCTCCGGGTACGTTCTATAAAGATAAACGAGTTAGGGCATCGTAATTAATAGCCTAAAAGACTGTAACTTGTTTCGATTGGACGTTGACCACGACGGGGTTCCAAACTTCCTGAGCCAGAGACACTCCATATGAACGGTGGTTCCAGGTATAACGACCTATGGTGAAAGTTTCTCAACTTACCCCACATCAAAATTAGGTGTTAATCTTTTAGATACCAATTTTCCATCCATGCTTTGAACAAGTGACCCGTTTTCATGCCGAATGAGGATTGTAGGTGCGGAATAGGCTATACAGAGTGTCTGACATGAATTTATATATTGGATGACTGATAGGGCTTACAATCGTAATCCTGGAACTGACTGAGTCCATTACATTTGGGTGTGATTCCCATCCACTGTCCGGACAAACACTTTCTCCTTTTGGCTCCATTCAAACGGAATTTTCCAATGTCGGCGCAACGAGATGTCTATAATGTAAAGAGAAAGTATGAGACTTTCCCCTCACCAAGATAAGCACGTACACACTTCGCTCTTACCACAATTGTTTCATGCGGAAACTCTCTCTTGTCCTCGAGTATCATTTCATCCTCTTGAAAAGAAATGACGTGCTTATCAACCCTTTTGTAAACGCAAGACCCATTGATCATGTTCATGTTGGGAAAATTGACGGACTTGTCCTTAGGCGTGTTCAATTCTAGGGGTACAAAAGAGAGTTGAGTGCATTCGTTTGAGGACTAAACGTCTTTCCATACCACAGGAAATGTTGCCTTGTCCTGCCCACTTTCCATCCTCACAAGTGATTTTCCACTTGCTTTTGAGTCCCTTCTCTTTCATGTTGGCGCATCGATGAATGACTTCCGTGCCATCAGGAAAGGAAGTTTGAACCTTCCACAGAAGTGGGAGGCTATTCACGAAGGTATGGGCTCCTTCTACTTTGCCAGGATTGGGACAGCCCTTTTTCCCTCCGCCCTGGAGTACGGCAGGCCTCTTTCCATCCTGAGGGTGGATGCAAATCGGGGGCTGAGGTCTCCATTCCCCCAACTCACATCGAACAGGGCCAGGAAGGAGTTTCCGGTAAGAGCCTCCACAAGCATAGTCAACCTAAATGAAGAAGACACTTTACTTTGTTGAAGGGGAAGTTGAGAAAATGAATTCTACCTCAGCTCCATGAGGAACCCTGTTCCCGACTTCATTATGCATCCCGAGGTAATTCCCATAGTCGATTTTTGGTAGCTTGCAGTTGGATGGCACGCACTCAGGCGCATCCTCCACGTCCCACTCGCCATACGAGCAGAGGAACTTTGAAGGGCCCCTCAATTTATGTCCCTTCAAGCACCTTATCTCTATCTGGGCCGTGTGCTTCTTCATTTCTTGGAAATACAGGGGTTTGTTTGCAGAGTCGTAAAATATGGAATTTTGGACGTAGGGTGCCTTGCAGGGGAGTTCGGAGCATTGGGGTACCTTGGGCCTCCACCGTCCCTTCTCACATCGAATCGTCTCATTCGGAAGGTTGACTCCGAAGCCGAGTTTGCAGCTCACTTTGACCACAGCCCCTTCAGAGAATGTGACGTTCACCTCGGACCCCTCAGTGATGACCTGGGCTTCGATGTACTTGTCGTGATCCAGGTCTAAAAATAGCTTAGTTATAATTGATGTAAACAATGGATTTATAGGCTTACTGCTGCAAATCATGGGCACCGACTCATATTCATCGTCTTCGCTGAGACGATTGCCTTTCTTTTTACCCCTCCTCGTCCCAGGGCCTCCGCCCCCAATCCCCCCAGCTATCTTTGATCGAACAATGCTCCCTCCACCAGGTTTGATAGCCCTCCTCTTGACCCTTTTTAAAACCCCGTCTTCATACTCCACGCATTTAGGAGGGGGTGAAGGAAGCCACTCTCCATCCAAACATGTCCTTCCTGGTGACCCACCAATGAGGGCGTGTCCCTGATCGCAAACGTACAGAACATTTCCTCCGCTTGGAATTTGCTCATCGTCATCTTCTTCGCTACTTGTATTGTTATTGCTCCTGAGGGCTGACGGGATGTGGAGCTCGTACAGACCTGAAGGGCTTATGAAGACGACTCTCCCTTTCTCCAGGATGCCAGGATGGGTGCAGGATTCTGCTCATAAATTAATGGCAATTCAAAAGATAATACCATCTAAGGCATTTATTGCATTACTTAAACTGTAGGATGCGTTGTAGGCGAACGCTGCTGAGTGTTCGGACCAGACATTGGAAGGTATTGCTGTTTATAGAGAGATTTAATTGATCAATTCATTTCTCTGGGGCAAGATAAGACTTTCTTACCTGAAGCATTTTGTGGAGTCGAAAAGTATGCACAAATCAGAATTCCAAAATATTTCCACGCCATGTCTTACTTTTAATGTTTCGTAAGCAAGTGCGTCTCTATCATCAGCCCTCTGAGTACTGAATTTGGAATTGAATGAAGGAAAGAACACCAGATACTGCGGCACTGCGTAGGAAGAAAATCAGAGCAGAAGAGTGGTGAAAGTGTCTTGACTTTTCATTTTGTGTCTTTAGTGTTTACAAACATCCCAAGGCCCCTTGCCAAGGTACATCCATGACATGACACCATGTGGAGAAAGGCTGAACGGGATTAGATTTGAACCAGTATGTATAGCCTGCTTCCTTCCCTTAAGCCTTATTGGAGAAAGTTCTATTAAGGACTGTTTCCTTTACCACATTTCATTCCGTTGGATATGGAGCATCAGCGCAGCATAGGTGGTGGATGGGATTTCTGTTGTAGTGAAAGTGGGTGAAAGCAACAAGCACATACACCTACACCTCACATCATCTTTCCAATCCAATCCTACCACCCATCCATCTTCCCATCCATGACATGACACACAGTGGAAAAGGAGGCTGGGTATGTGGAAACCTGTTACGTTTTACGTGTATGAGAGTCAAGAGCGAAGGGTATCGATTTTGCTATTTTCTTAACTCCGTCCCTTTGCCCTGGCTGCGTTGTTCTTCTGATATTTTTGCCAGAGCAAAAAATTCGCAATGCCTTCCTTCTACACAAGATTCAATCATTCAACATGCCTTTTTATTATAAAGCTATATACAAATGGCCACAAATGGTTTTTACGCATTCACAAAATGGTATTTTTTTACATTTTTTGCAAATAATTCTAGAGACATGCTTTCTTAGAATCTTAAATTAATTTTTGTTGTAATGGGTTCTCCGCAGATGTGACAGATTGTTAGATCGTTCGAACATTGAGAGCAGCAGACATGACCGCATTGAAATGCCACGTTTATGAGCCGTTCTTTGCAGATTTCGCACTGATTGGACCCTGTAGTCGGGGCAGGCGGGGGAGCATCATTGTTCCCTGCAAAAACCAAAAATGTCATCTATTCAAAGTTGGTCTAATTCCTGACTAATTTAATTGCTCACCATTTTCAGTGGGTGGTTCTGGTGGTGGTGGACGAGGATCTGGATTCGGAACTCGAATGATTTCGCCTGCATCATTGTTCACGCTTCCAATAACACAGTCTCCGAACAGGATGATCTCTCCCGCATTGTTGCCTATTGAGCCAATTGTTGTCCCATTGCGTACCGCGATCCGGCCGGCGTTATTATGGATCTCGGCAATTGCACTGTTCTCCGATATGCAGATTCGTCCTGTATTATTCCTGATGCTTTGAACCCTTCCTCCAGCTGGAACCAGCACATCGCCAGTATTGTTGCTGATTTCCAAAACGTTCTGGATTGTAACAATATTCCCGGTGTTGTTTCTGTAAGACCCCATCGTAAAAAGTTGAATTGCAATTCCTTTACGGACAAACGTGCTGATGAAATGTATTTGGATGTGTAATACGTTTGTCTTGTCCATGCAAAACCCCAGAATTTGCTATTGTCAACGAACATGGCGAAGGAGTGGTCGCGTATGGCTACAAAAACCTAGGGACACAATATGCGGAAAGATGGAAGAGGGGTGTTCCCAAAGAGAGACCCATGATGAAAGGTACCACTTTCTCCCATAAGAACGAAATAAAAGTCTCACACACTTCAGAAACGGTTGTCATTTTGCAATGCATACATATTTATTTACCTATTAACTTTAAAACTACGAACAAACGAGTTGTAAATATGTAACAAACGACGGGTATACTTCAGAAATCTACTTTAATTAATTACTAGTAAAACAATCCAACTGATTACAAGTTAAATGTTAAATGCTATATACGTCTTGGTTTCGTCGGTTATATAAGTAAAGTTACAAACACGGCTATCAATACATTACCTGCGCGTGTAAACTTCAAACAATATAGCAAAGTGTCATTGGTGTGGGTGGACATAGCTTATAGAAATAAGGGAACAATAAAAGTTGACAAACTTTCTCCATACAAAACAAATTGGTATACATAATTTCGTCTCACTTTTCCCAACCCAAAACAAAATTATAGGAATTACATACAGCAGCACGACGACGTTTTCTACCTCAGTACTACTACTCCGGACTACATTTTATGTATTTTTCCAACTCTTTTTCGATCATTGCGCTTTTACAATAATTATTATTAATAGGCAGACAATATATTGGATAGGAATTACACTTTTCAATTAGAGAAAACACGTACAAGAAATATAGACAATGCGCAATCTGAATCTGAATCTTTTAATAGCATAAGTGTGTGTGTGTGTTACAGAGAATTTGATATATTTTTTATTATTTTTAGCGTCATTTTATTTCTTTATTCTTTTGGAATTGCAGGTACTATTTATGTGTGTACGCACGACATCATCGTAAGAAGAATTTTTTCACAATGCAGTGCAATGCGACTTTCAAAAGTCAGAAACAAAAAAGAGATTGGTTACATAAAAACAGTAGGGATTTTAATACTTTTCTTTCCTCCTCTTGGTCTTGAACTATTCCTTATATTTTCGTCCCTTAGTGTTGCCTTACTTATACTTTCTCCTCCTTATTGCAACTACACAAACAAGATGGGAACAATTTGTATCTCAAAATAAACCATTAATGACTTAGTTTTCTCTCGTTTAGCCCCATAATCAATCACTCAAAGCAAAGCAGAACCCCAGACCATTTTTTTCCTGATACATGTCTGGGGTAATAAGCGACTCCTCTCCCTTCCAATTAACAAGATGATGGTGGTGGGGCAACGAGGTACTTAGTGGTAGATAAGTGTGTAGTAAATGTAACTCGCATAGTATTGGCTTGATTCTCATTATTATACTGGAATACAAAAGTAAACAACAATAAGAACTGCCCTTTTCCATCACCATCTTTCTACTATAAATCTAGGTTTATACATTCTAAAAGTACACGACTCTCTGGTTTGGTTATGAATGCGGATAATAAATTGAGAAACATCATGATACAAACGACGACTGCGGTTAATAATTAATTAATTAGACAATAATTAGTGGTTGGTTGCTGAGGTGACGATACAGAATTTTACTTTACAACTTAGAAAATGAACAAGGTTTTCTCACATTGGGCTACTTTCACCTGCGACTTTCTCTACGCTTCAAAGTACTACGATCACGATTTGTCTACAATAATTCAATTGTCACTACTGACGCAATGTTCACGATTTCCACATTATCATATATGTCATATCATCAAAATACACGATTAATAATGTCTTCCATGTTTTTTCCTGACTTGGAGATTAGATAGATTTTTGCATATTATTTTGTTTAATTTTTTAAAGTTCAAATTCAATTTGATAAGTCAACTCTTTTTGTTAAAAGTAATTATTGTTCGATCATCATCAGTATATATCATTATATCATTACTGTCAACCGGACTTGACTTTTTTTTTGAAACATTTTTGAGAGAAGATTACTTACTTATGGCTTGGCATATGCAACAACAATGCTCACTTTATGTCACTCTCCGAGCAAAGTAGATAAGTACCCTATGCTACTATACGAACGACGATACAATAATAGGTAATGTAGATCTCTGTCCTTAGAACAACTTTACTTTCTCCCTTCTTCTAAAAAGTGTGTAAGTAAATAAGTAAGCGGTTTCTGGTTTTTTTAGGTACTTTCTTCTTGTTCACATAAGATTCGCATCATCCCCACTCTCCCTTTTTCAAATCTTTGTATATCATCACAAAAAGTTAATTGTTATTTCTTACAGTTTAGGTATATATGTATCATAATATGCAAATGACGACGACGACGTGTTGCCATGTCAACGATGGTGGCTCTTGGCGAGAGGAGTAATAAAAGCGCCTACAAAAATATGTTGATGTATGTTTTATATGAATATGAATGAATGAGACTGTGACATGACTCGTAAGTCGTAAGAATATGGAGAAATTAAACAAAAAAAAAGTGCAAAGAGTACTTAGGTATTAAAATACTTTTACTTACACTTGCTACACAGAAGAAATGTATGTTGGCTTGGTTTTTTGTTGTAAATGAAATAATAAGTCTATGTATTTAAACTAAAATAATAGTAGGTATATATGTGTTAACGAGATGACGCTTTGTTTGCTTTCACTTTTTCACCATTTCACCTCATATCACAAGTGTGAATTGTGATGGTTGGTTTGAATTGAATGCAATTAGTCTTAGCAAATAATGATTTTTAGATGTTTTAACAATTAAAGATCGATGGATTCACGCCAGGTAATTAAGTGTGATTGATGTGATGACGACGGTATACTCTCTAATCAGGAGGGATGAGCTAAACATAGAATATGTAGGATTAAGATTATACAATATATTCGACACTGAATAGATTAGATACAAATTTCAAGTACTACAAATGCTTAAAAAACTACAAAAATTATAATTTGTTGGGAAATCTGTTTAAAGTTTACAGTTATATTTGTAAACTAATCTGTAACAAAGTGTTTATAGCAGACACAGCTCTATAGATTGATGAATTGAATACATCGTTTTAACAATAAATGGCTGTTTGTTGGTTGGTAGATCATCATGATGTATAAATAATCAATGATTGAGGGAGAGGTATTAATGTTAATGTTAATGTGCTGCGGTTTTTGGTTTGGTTTTGGTGGTATTTGCTTTCTTTTCTTCTTCGCTTATTGACCTAAGTTAAGTTTACAAAAGATTGTTTAAGGTCATCATCATACACACTGAATTTTTGGTATGAAACTTTCTCCCTATTGTTGCGTCTACGATCTACGAGACAGCTCAGGATTTGGATTAGTAGTACTTATATAAATGCACGCATTCATCACTTTAACAATGTAAATGGCTTAATTTATATGCCTAATTTTTAAACGCCTTATATATTTTCACTTTCACAACTTTCTCCGTTAGCAAGCTAGCCAACAAAAAGTAGGTAGGTAAATATATAGTCTTCATCTTCATATCCTCTTCTTGCCTAATAAATATGGTTTGGTGTTTCGTCTCAGTTCAACTTTTCCTTTGATTGATTCTGGATTCATAAAGAGCCACTCTATAAAATCTCTGGCTTTCTCTCTCTCTCTTACAATTTGGCATACGAGTAAACTAGATACAAGCTAATGCCTAAAATATTATAATTATACATTTTTGGTTGACAAGACATCAAGTCGAGTCGAGGTACTTTGTTGATTAATATTATTATTTCATAACTCTGATTGTTAGCATAGCGACTTGTATAATTATCAATAATATTTACATGCATGCCACAACATGACTATATTTCCACTCAAGTATTTTGTTGTTTCCTTAACAAATTCTATATTTCCCTCCTTCTAAAATTATTACCTTATCTCATAAAAAGTAGCACCAACTTTTTACGTAGTATATCGGTTTATCATGTCGCGATCTCATCTCTTTTTCTAAGCACCAAAATATTTGTATCTTTGGTTTGAATCGTTAACAAAATAACATTGTATTATTATTAAAAAAAGTCTCAGTTGTCGAGATAGTGTACATAATTTATAATTTCTCTCCTCTTTTAATAGCCCATTGCTTTCTCTTTTTCTTCTTTCTTTGTAAATATCATCAAACCCAACTCCTCTCATCATCATCCCCTTGCCCTACGTGTAAAAGAAGACTAAGTAATTAAATGCAGAGAAACGTGTGGAAAATTGAAATTGACGCAGGTAAAAAAGACAACGATTATTGGCAGTTGACTGAAAAAGGTAAAGGTTTTGTATGCTTTCACTTTTTTACAACTATAGGCACACATCATAGCAGCAGCACGGTTCAACTCTGAATTGGTTTATGGAACCCTTCACCTTAAAAAATTGACTTTTTTGACTTTACTTTATGACTTTTGTCTTTGAAATTGAAATTCAGTCATTATTTTTGTTGTAAATCTACACGAGAAAGAGATAGATAGAGTTATGTTGGAGTTGCATAGATGAACATACATAAAGCTTATCGACTACAGTACTACATTGCGCAAAAAAGACAATTGTACGATTGTGAAAAAATATTAAATAAATGCGAAACTACTAACACGACGACGACGATGTTAATAAAAAGTATAACAAACGAGACCAATCAATTCACTGAATCTGAAAATCTTCTTCTTTCCTTATCCATGCAGACTTTGGCAAACTAATTTTTTGGTGTAAGGAGAGAGATGAAGATGAAGAGTTGGGTTGGATTTGTTGGGCTTTTGATTGATGTCATCTTTTTAGTTGGCAAGAAGCAAGTGCTGATATTGTCCTCGATAAGGGACAGCATTCAATCCGAGATTGAGTCCCTCCAGGAGTTGACGGTTCGAGTCGAAGGGATTGTTGTTACCGTTGCTGTTATTGTTGCCTCCAGCATTGCCATTGCCACCAGATCCAAATGCAGTCGGACTGCCACCACCACCACCACCATTGTTAACTCCATTGTTAGGGGACGTGGTTATCGGACTAGTTGGGGAAGCACTCCCCCCATTATTCGTGCTGGTGGTGAGAAAGTCCAGGGCGTGTGGATTGTTGCTCCAAATCTGAGTTCCAAAGGGATTATATTTGTCATTCAAGCTTAGATTTTGCAACGCCATGAGTCCAGAGGCAGAGCCTGACACGCTTCCAGACGAGGAAGAAGATGAGGTTGGAGAGGAAGAGCCAATGAAGGGTCCAAAGTCTTGGGGTGACAAGGACCTCGGGCGACAGTTCATGTAGCCTCCTCCACCCCCTCCTCCAATCGCTGCAGCCGCAGCCGCCACCTGTGCCTGCTGTTGAACAGCCTTCTGTTGCTGTTGCTGAAGGGCCCGTTGTTTAATGTAGTTTGAGAATTCGGTTGGAGACATTCGGTGCGTGCGTTTGGAGGATGTCTTTAGTTTCGTGGAACCAAACTTGGTTTGCGCAAATGCGGCCGTGGTCATCATTTGAGGATGGTTTGCAGTGGTGTGGGGGTTCCATGGAGCACTGGGCGTAGTTGGGGCCACGACGGCTTGTTGCTGTTGCTGTTGCTGTTGTTGCTGTTGATGATGGGCATGCTGTTGTTGGGCATGATGGTGGCGTTGTTGATAGTGGAGTGGGTGGTGACCTCCACCCCCAACGACTTGCCCCTGTTGTTGTTGTTGTTGATGGTTGTTGTGGTGATGAGGGTTGTGGTGGTGGTGATGATGCTGAGGGTGGTTGTGATGGTGATGGGGCTGGTGTTGTTGGAGGGACTGAGGATGTACCCCCACAGCAGCAGCCGCAGCAGCAGCAGCAATGGCATGTGGTACGAGACCACCATTCATGCCCACATTGCCCCCCAAAATACCTAATAATTAGAGACATGATTAGGTACAGCAGGTCAGAGCTAAGGAAATGACTTACCACCGAAAGGAGATCCATGTTCAGAACTAGGAATTCCACTTACAGCAGTTGCCGCAGCAGCAACAATTCCATTCGTCCGGTTGAAAGGGGACACGCTCTTTCGAGAGATGCCATTATTGGCATTCACAGCAGCAGCATTTACGACAGATTCAATCGGCTGGAAGATCTCAGCATCGGGATTGAAGGCCTTGGTCAGGCTCACAATCCCCTCCAACTCCCGGTCAGCGTTCAGGTCATCAAGCTGAGTCTGGTCGTTTGCACTAAGCCCTGCTCCAATAGCACCCAGAGCCGCAGTCACACCGCCACCATTATTCGCAGACCATAGAACCTTCATCTGGCCCTTCTCCCCGATTCGATAGGACACCTAGATACAGAGGACGCTATAGATAAAGTATTGTGGAATACTTGATAGGCTACCTCGCCGGGATCGATCCAAACGGACATGTCCACCGGGAGATTGTCCAGGATGTCGGTAATACTCAGATTGGCCTCTTGGGCAGCTATCTCAAGGACGGGGTCGGTTGGATTCCCCGTCTTGAGACAACGGTAGGCCGAGCCCTTCATCGGTTTGTCAGGATACTGGACCCACACAAAGACATAAGTTAGATAAGACTGAATTATACCTAAGGTCACTCTCTTCTCACTGACCCAGTGGTTGGCAAACTTCATTTTCAAGGCTCGTTCCAACTCCTCCCCAAAAAGGTTCACACGCCGCCTCGGGAGCTTATTGTAGAGGTGGCCTATGAAGAAATTCAGTGCGACTTGAATCTCCAAATGCATCCTTGTCCCGATAAATGACGACTCTTCTTCTTCCGTAAGTTCCGTTTTGAATGATTTTTAGTAACAGGTCCACGAGGGTCTCTGAAACTAGAATAAAAGAGATGGATTAGTACAAATGAATCATTTTCGTGGGTGGAAGACTCAACTCTGACGTAGGGAATTGCATGCATGCATTAAAACATATTGGCATAGTGACGTAGCGTGGTTAGTAGTTAATGGAACTTATTGACGCTATTATATTTTCCTATTCCGTCTATTTTTTATTGAAATGATGATGATGATTGGGGGTGCTACAGCCTATTTGACTTTAGTTAACTTTTCCTCTGTGAAATTCACAAGAAATGAAGAGCATTTATGTTGAAGAAATTGGGCATAGAAAAGAATCAGCAATACCAATCCAAATAATTGTTACAGTTATCCATGAGAACTTTCGTTGTTTTGAGTCAAGTTACCTCCCACCATGAAAAAAAGTGGCTCATTATTAATTTCCTTATTGTGTTGACGATTGGGGATAAACCATAAAAATCAGTTAGCAATACGCAATACTTTGCCAGAGATTCCAATACAGGAACAATTTTTTTAGCTTGCCCCAGAATGTCATTGCTTTAGTTTTACTTAGGAGAACGCCGAAATGAGAATTCTGAAGAATATTTAAATACTTAGTTTGCTGTCTTCGGATCGTCTAAGATTTTTGTACCTTCATTTTAGTTATCTTATAAATGACTCTTTCTTACCTAAAACATTCACAAAGACGCTCACTTTCCTCCTCTGAAAGTTGACTTTTTGTTCAAAACTCTGTAAGAAATCAAGTTTTTACGATGATTCCAGACTCTCTCTTTTGGATGGTTAGGAAAGGTGATGTGTGTGCAAAATCCAGTCCTAAATTTTTATTTGGGTATCTCCAATCTCTTTTGCTTACAGACACAGTTATATTTTGTACTATAATGTTTATCCAGACTGACAAAGGGTAAGATTTATTGCCAGGTGAAACAAGGTTTAGGTTTCTACTCTGCCAACCTAACCAGTTTCGATGAAATATCCAACATGGAAAATAAAACGATGCTCATCTCATCTCCATGAATATTATGTTCTCTCTCCTCTCTCCTATGTCATGTCATGAAGTGGATAAATGAATGCAATTTTTAAACTGATAAGAAGAAGCTTGTTCTGTGTGTTGAGTTGGCAACCTGGTCGCCAAAATGTTATCTGCATCTCTCCCTTTTGCTCATCACATCATCATTTAGTTCGTCTTCATAATATGCATTCATTAAACGATATGCTGGCTGGTTAACGTTAAAGTCAAAAGTGGCAAATGTTAAAATGCTAAACTCAAGGTCTCGACTCATCCTCTTCACAATCACATCACACACATGCATATTAAATGAAATGAATAGATAGATGAGTGAACAGCATGTTATCAACGCACATCATCATTCCTGATTGGTGTCTTTTGCTGCTGCATGCAGTACTAAATGCTCATTTGGTAATTGATTTTATCCACACCTACTAAATTAAACTTTCTTTCTTACTGGAGGTTTTACAAGTGGGCATCAAGCAGGTATGGGGCAGCGTGAGATGTTCACCTCTGTCAATCAATAATTCAGAATTATTGATTGACAGATACGAACCAACTTTTGGCCTGACAAATGTGGTTATCACCAGGATCTGATATAGTTGACCCTCCCTCCCTCCACCTTTGACCGCTTTGATAACAAAAGTGGTTTGATTTCATTATGTTTGATGTCGAAATGAAATGTGGAACGCTTCACGCTTGTTGCTGTGGGAATTGCAATTTCCAAAGTCTACGCAAATTCCACATTTTTCTTCCTTACACACATCCTATATGTCTTCTAAAATGTGTATATATTTAACTCCTTTTCCTCAGTTTACTGCAGACGCAAAAATTTCAGGGTTATGAAAATAATCGATGTGCAAAGTAAAATGTACGTCGGCATGACGTGACGTGACATGCAATTTCGGTACACATGCAAATAAAACCAGGCCAGCAGTCCAGCTTAGCTTAAGTTGGTTTGGCTAGGTTACGCACGTTCCCAAATATTTAAATGGCATATAAGCCATTAATTCTCTTCTTCTGCACCCATCCGTCAATCTTTCCGTCTTCTTCTTTCTGAGAAAATGCAAACAATTTACTTTAACGCAACGCTAACCTGGATCCATAACTTTGTAAATAAAAAAGCCAGGCCTGTTTCTTCTTGAGCCAAAGTCACGAAAAGGAAAAGAAACTTGATTGCACATTTTTTAGGTACATTCAACGTTCAGACATCTGGAAACTTTTTACAGCTTGGAACGTAAAAGAGCCATTTGTCTGCGGGATGCATGCATGTTACGAAAATAGCATTTAAGAATTATGACAAAAAGACGGATATGAGAATGACGCAATTTTCTCACAGGACGCCACGCTTTCTACAAGCCATGGTTGGTATTTAATAGGCCACTATTACATTTTCAATAACCCACCTGCCTACCTTCTTAGATTCTTTAGTATCTCAAAGATTAATAAAAAAACTTACGGCGTTAAAAGTCAAAAGTTTGGAAGTACAAAGAAAAGAAAATTTATTGCTCAATCATCTTCTTCTCCTCAGTAAAGCAAAAGCAAACCTGCCAAGCAATGATATTATCCAGTCGACTGTATGTGGATGCGATGCAATAATGTGATTCTGCATTTTATTTTTCGCACTCTTCTGCCATTTCACAACTTTTATCATTGAAGTCGAGTTGCAAAAACTGGATTTTAATGAAATGTACAACCCACCTTTAGTGCATAGTAGTGAGGTTGTTTGTTTGTAAAAGGAAAATCCAGCCACCATTACAAGTACGTTCCACCACCACGTTTCAACGTACTTGAATGAAGCAATATGAAAAAAACAAGGCTTTAAATTCAATTCAAATGTGTGCTATCACATTAGGTACGTACTACAATATTATGGATTTAGTTTAGTGAGATTACGAAATATTTTTGTATAGCAAAATGAATCTAGATGCCTTTAAATTCATTGTTGCATGGAATTATTGCGTTACATTTTATTTTATATTTTCCGTTCCAATGCAACTCTGTTTTAAATGGTGAGAAAAACAAACTCAATTTCATAATAATTGCTTCTTCTTTTCTGCCTGGACGGACAAAGCAATTTAACTGAACTAAGCAATTCAAATAGGTACTACCTACCTGCTGAGTTTAGTTAACCTATTGCAAAATAAACATTAGATTCTCAAATAGGTTATATCTTTTATTACAGCCAAATAATTTATTGTAAACTCTTAAATTTTATGCCATATCACGTAATGAAGGTAAAGTGTTTACAATAATGTATAGCTAATTAAGTGCACAGGTAGGAGTAATAATAATTGCATGGAGAAGAAACCATAAAAACTTTGTAAGTGACATGACAGAGCATAATTTTAATTCGGGAGATTTAGTTTATTTGACTAAGGTAAGATGAAACAAAAAAACTTAATTGGGGGAAGGTTTCCACGACGAAATTTGTTGTTGGTTATGAATTTAATTTTTAATAGGTTTTAATAGGTTTTTTTGCTTTTCTTCTATCAAATAGATTTGACATTTAAAATTTCTGTCGTTCAAATTTCTTTGTTTCCGTCACTATCTATTTTTGCTTCTTCTCCCCGAGAAGTAACATTGAAAGTAATAGTGGAGGATAAATTAGTTAGTAGCAATTCAAGGTCTGTTTCGCTTCGCCTGGTTGCTAAGACAGAATCTTAACAATCTCATTAGCTACTTTCATGTTCATGCAAAACGCACATTACACATTACATCACATTATAGACAAGGTATGAGGCTACACTATCTATTCTAAGAAAAGATGGAGACCGGAGGAAGGTTAATAGTGTGGCAGTAAAGTAAAAGCAATAAAAGAATGAAGGGAGGAATACTGTTGGCAATTCTCATTATCTGTCATTAAATACAAATACGCACAACTCTCACTAAAGCTTACAGTTTGAAGCTATGAACTTCTTAAAATTTAATGTCATGTAATAATAATAGGAATTGTGTTCGTTCACAGTATTACAATGAACTTACTGAGAGGGTTAAACAATAGGCATAGGCAGTTCAAATGATCTATTGATTTATTTCATAGAAGGTAGCTAGCTACCTGGTCAAAATAAACTCCCCTCGCAAGAAGGATGAGATGTGAGACGAATCTTTTCGGCAATACATGATTAAAACCAATATTTCAATTTCCGGACCGGAAAATGAGAATGAAAAGTGAAAGCAGGGAAAGAGGACATAAGAAATGGGTTATCAGCGTGGGCAAATTAAATTCCATAAGCTTATGCTTCTCTCTCCTTCAAACAACACTCGTTAAGAAAATATCTTGTACTACGAAAAGCAGGAGGAAGCGTTTTTTTTGGGTCAAGAAAAGAGTCTATATAGATCACTTACTGAAGATACATAATAATAGTAATAAATACTGCTTTATTAGCATTTTTTGTGACCCGACATTAGGTTCTATGGGACTGCAGTATAACCCGTCACCTACATTTCACTTTTGTGTGCACGTGTAAGAAAATTGTATAAATACCATGCCGTTCCACTTTCCCACTCACTTGTCCCTCTTATTAGAAGGGAATGAATGTAAATATTAAGCTTCTTAACAACGAGAGACGACTCTTTTTAGGAGAAGTGCTTTTTGTCGTTTTGGAAATGAATTGAGTCTTCCTAAAATTTGGAAGAAGATTGGAGTGGGAAAGTAATAGAATTTCTGTCCTATAAGCTGATTATACTTATGCTGGTGACCTATGAAGTTCCACGTGACGTGTGTGAAAGGGAAAGGTCCTTTCCTTTATGTCCACCGTTAGACCCGCATGGTTGAATCAAGCTAAGCCATTTCATTATTGGATGGAGATGGAGACAGTGGAATCCAATGCAGGAAATTGTCATAGAACGTGACAACACGTGGTCAACTTTGCCAAGGCACATTACATTAATAAACCAAACACAAACCACGAATTCCTCTATACCAAAGTGGATACATTCCTATACCTTTCTGGTGAAAGTTGAGGGGAAAGATTGATCTATAACTGAAATGAAATCCTGGTCACAAACAAACTACCTAAGTTGAGGACGACAAAAATTGGATTGGACCCACGCAGCAGAAAAAATGAAATAAAGCAAAGCTAACAACGCTATGCTATGACAACGCACTTCCGTAATATAGATGCCTCGTAAACATTCTGGTTTATGAGAATGTTGATGGGGAACCAAAACCAGATTAGACTAGACAGAGAAAGAGAGAGAGGGACTATGTATTTCAAGTGGTTATTTTGCACGGTGAAAGTAAAGTATGACTGGAGAAAGTAAGGGTATATAGAGAGACCGAGGGAAAGTAGGTCGCCCTTCCTTTTCCACATTTACACGCTCTATATAACAAACCCTGGTTACTTGCTGACAGAGACATCGTCCTCGTGCGTATGCAATCTTAACTTTCACCCATTTTTTTACTTTTACCTGTTTACAATCTATGTAAGCAAGCCACTTTGGAAAAAATGGTTATTTGCTTGTTAATTAAAGTTGTGTAAGACTATAAAAAGGCTCTTTGTGTAAGTAATTGTTGAATCTCCAAAGATTTGTTGAGGATATTTTGCCAAAATACATAGAACCCTTTGTAGATAATATGTAAATAATATGAGAAGCGAGAGGCTAAATGGACCAAATGGAGATTTCGTTTTTTGCAATGTGTGCTCTCTCTCGGGGTATTCTTTTTGTGCGTCAGTCAGTCAAGCTTTTGCTCAGGAGCTAAATATAGGTCTTACAAACAAAGCGAGGAGGAAAAGGAGTTTTTAAGAACGTATAGAATCGAAAGCCTGAAAACCAAGCCCTCTCAAACTCAAACATCGAGTCTCCTTTCCAACGAGAGGCCTCGTTGCAGTGGAATGGAAAGAAGTATGTTGGTTCGAGATGAATGGCGAATGAATGGAAGGAAACGGATTGAGAGAAAGGAAGAAAAATCATTTCATTTATTTAAGTGGATTGGATGGATACATGAACTACCACTACTAGTCCAAATAGTAGTAAGTATCTAGCGTGTGTGTGTGTACCGAATCGTATCATCATTACTTATCTTATATTGCATCGCACTCAATCTAAATAAATAAAAAGAAGCCGAAGAAAGGAGAAAAGAAGTGGTAGGGATATTAAAAGAAGGAAAGGAAAACCAAAGTTAAGTAAATTTGACTGAGGAGGATTCAAGAATGTACTCGTAAATACTCTTTGCCAACGACTTTCTCCATTTCGCCACTTGCATATATCCATTTTCTTCCATTCAACTGCACTTTTATTTTATAAAGTTTTACTAAATAAATTTGACGCCAAACTAAGACATGAAAAATGCTTAAAAGCAGTATTAACTTCACACTTTGGATTCAAAACATTTTAAAAAACGAGGAAACGATTTCACCCCAGGAACAATCGGACCAACGTTCCATTTTTTTCAGAAACCCTAATAAAAAAAATAGGCAAAGAGGGCAGAAAGAAGGAGAGTGGAATATTTTTTTTATTTTGCCGAAGAGCGTACCAAATTAAGGACATTGTGCTATAACTGTGAGTGTGTGTGTGTGGAACTATGGATTGACACAAAACCCACTATGCCAGTTGTACAAATAAATAAATGATTCACACGAAACCGAGTGGTTCATTCAGGCCAGTAGTTCCTTGCAATAACAATTAATCAACGTTTTTAAGTGTAGACAAATGTCCTTAAATAAATTCAGTGCAAACTATTTTTATTTTTGAAAATTGTAATCAAATGTTTTCGGTATTAAGGATCCCATGAATGATCCTCAATTTCCATGCTTCATTCTTTGGAAACAATCATAGCTTTTTTACTGAATAAATACAAAAAGTGAAAGGCGATTAGGAAATGCAAAGTAAAGTTACAATCATCGCCATCAATCCACTTCACCATTTTGACAAAGACAAAACAGTCTCTTATGTTTTTCATGCATGCATCTGATCCGGAGCCACTGTTATTTGGCAAGGGAAACTAAGGCACACAACTTTTTGAAGAAAAAAATACTTAAAATCAAATGTGCTATACACTTGGTGATGTGATGATGGTTAAAATGTCATAGATTCTTTGTAAATACAACCAATCCCTAGGAAGTAGTATGTACTAACTAGCAATATTTACTACTTCACTTACTGGCGTGCACATTTGCTTAGGTATCTTTTCATGCTGTGCGCTTATCTGTTAACCTACTGCATTTACTAATTGATGTTATGTATAGGGAGAAAGGAGTATGTGGAAGGCTGAACGTAAACAAGGTGCATTTTAGCATAAGTTGAGTGCTTAGATACTTTTATGCAAGCATTTATTTATAGGATGCTACAACAACTTACTATTTTTGACTTTTTATCCACTTGCCAAAAATGTTTCAAAGGAGAAACTTAAAAAAGATGCGTAAAGACGATGCTTCAAATGACAACCTACAGAAAGATAAGATGTAGGACATTTACAGATAGGTAGGTAATAATGAGTCCTCTTCGTTTATATTGATTTATATTGAAGTCCTCCAAATACTGAGGGGTCCAACTACAATATTAAATACAAAATGCAAATTGTAAACTGCGACGCACAAGTCTTAGCTTACAATAGCTCAATAATTTTTTGGAGGGACTCGGCATTTGATAAGGGATAAATGCACTCGTTTCCATTTCTATTCTGGTCCGTCATTCATACTCACTGCTCTGTTCATATTTCATTGTTTATTTTAGGGTCTTAATTAACAATGAGCCATCCACTCGATAAAGTATAGGAACTGAAAACAAATACGAGAAAGGAAGGAAGGAAAAGTACAGGAGTTAGAGTTTCAAAAAAGGATATAAGATTTCCAATTAACCTATATGCTTTTTGCTTTGTACAACTAGGATTCATTTAATGAGTGCCTTACGTTGCCTATTTCTTACTTAGTTGTAGCACATTTTGAGTTTATTTCTGATGGCACAGCCATACAATGAAAGCACTACCAAAATATAAAGGATGGAGTGGAATAGGTAGGACAAAAGGTAAAAAGTTACGTGGAGAAAGCATGAATGGCATGACAACGCAAAGAAAGAAAGCACAAAAGAGAAAGTACTAAGCGATTGAATTCCCGTCTCTCTCCACTCCACTCTAATTTGACCGCCTCGTTGGCGAAGAAAGAAGGAAAGAAAGGAGTTGATGCGATAAGAAGCGATTATTATTAGACAGAAAAGAAGAAGAGGACTGAAGAAGAATAAAAGAATAAAACTTTGACGTTGACAAGACGAAGAATGGAAGAGGACGAAGAAGACGAGGAACCATTAAGCCAAGTCAAAAGAAATGAAGTGAAGTGAAATGATTTGATTCGAATCGATTTGATGTGCGATGTGGAACAAAAAAAGTCCCATTTTTCCTTCTACCTACTTTCACCTTTTTTTGTTTCAAAAATGCTTGGTATTATGCCCTAAAGGTAGTCATATAAACTTTGACTGACTACGCTGCAAATGCGAAACGGAATAAAAAAAATTATCTATTTGACATTGACAAAGATCACAGGAGTAATAATAATAATAATCTTTATGAATGGTCATTATAAAACAGACCATAGGCTGCAGAGATCACAGTCATAAACTCTCGATCACGTCACAGTCAAAGTCCATACATTTTCCCATTGACGATGATGATGAGCCATCATTTTATTATTGCTTATGCTTAATTTAATAGCTATATAATTAAACCCACCTCATATAATAAGCCTCAACCATTCATTCGAGAGGATTCATCCTCTAAAAAGCAACGTAGCTATTAATAAATGTATTGCCTTTGGACAGAATTTCTGGCCTGGAGTATGAAGGGTATAAAAGAGACCTGCAATGTCATGCCATCATGCCGAATCTGTATTGCACCTTAAAATTTATGTAATGAGATTCCAGCTTGAAATTTTTCCTCAATAAAAATTGGGCAAAAACGTTCATAAAATTCAAGTAATGATCTAGTAAACTACAAATAAAGTACACCTGTCATGCTGTTAAATCAAAAGTGATTGAGCTGAAGGACGATCGTATTTATAAAATCAAACAAAAATGACCATGTTACACTACACACTAAAATTGCACAGGTGCATTATTATGACAGGATATAATTTAGTACTAAACAACCCATCACTGATCATGCAACCATCTTCTAGGCACAAAACTTCTTTTAAAACTTTTTGTGGCACCAAATTTTGGTGAGACTTCTTAATTACCTTCCCACAATTTTCCAGAACTTTCTTGCTTGACTTTTTTGATCCCTAATCATGACAGCAGAACAGTCTGCGTATCCCACATTAGTTAGCTTAGTTAATTTTTGCTTTGGCTTTATCTAATCTTTTCCCCAAAAAAAATGAGTAAAGACGTGTTACCCTGTCGCTGTCTGCTGATGATGTTACTCTGTTATTATCTCCTTGTTTTCATTACTTTTTTTTACTTTATTTGGATCATTATTGTTATTTTGTTATGGACAAAATATTTGGACAACCTTTCATGGACAATAGACAGTTTGCTTTTGCCTTTGTTTGGATGAGCAAAACATAATAATTGTATCAACAGAAATAGAAGTGCAGAAGAGAGGAACGTCTTGATGATGATGTTTTTGGTGTTATCGTAATCAAATCGCCATCATAATATTTTCTTTAAGGCGAGGTAATATTAGGTACCTACCACTTTCATTTCATGGCAGTGTTAAGTGTTAAGACATCATAATGAGTTGGTGTTGTTGGCATGGTATTAACGTCACAGTCAATGGATGATGGTCATTAAAATCTCGTTATTTTGAGTGGTCATATGAAGTTTTTTTTAAATAAAAACAATGTCGCTAGAAGGATTGACCGTAAGCTAACTTAACAAGACAACAAGGGCAGGTTAAAGGTTAAGGCAGTTGGGATTTTAGTTTTAACAAATCATCGATTAATAGCAAATACATAACATTTAAGATTCCATTGCAAATTACATCGATCTATTCCAGGAGGGGCTTCCTTCCTAATTATTATACGGTCAGTGGATAGACAGTAGTGGTGTACCTATGGCTGGATTAGACCATAGTTATAGTTGTATAAGAAGTAAGTGTTAATTGCCGCAGAAGATAATCACTGGTGTTTTGAATTTATTAAGATAACAAATTCAGTTGCATGATTTCTTTGGTCATAAGGTAGCCTTCACCTTGAATCATATTTCACACATTCGAAATAATTAACAAATTAAGTAAGTACAGTGCAAGATGTACAATTAACACAAAAGCTACAGTTGTTGGACATGTAGGATCTGCATGAGAAACTTTATCAATTTGTATTTGTTCAACATCGACGTCATAATCCTGCATTCCCTCGTGTTAAATTATCCCTAGTTCATTTAGTTCGCCCACAGAAAGCGTCTACAATTTTTTTATACATACTTTCATCATAGATTGCATTTATGGAAAAGGAATGAAAGGAAAGTTTTCCCTTTATCTCTCTTTCTCCATAATTGCACACCATTATCCAAAATTAACTCTCCAAATCATCACCCTGCTATCTCCAATTGGCGCATGACATCCAATGGAATTTGTAGCTATATGAGTTATTATAGGGGTCAGGAAGAAAGACTGAAGGAATTATGCCACGCCATGTGCCAAATTGATACAATCGATGAAAGTCTTTTATACGTACTGCTATC
The DNA here is from genome assembly GCA_034696445.1 of Isotomiella minor. NCBI lineage: Eukaryota > Metazoa > Arthropoda > Collembola > Entomobryomorpha > Isotomidae > Isotomiella > Isotomiella minor. Next base: position 28,561 of record JAQIWU010000311.1, read on the forward strand.
TACCCATCCATCCATTGATTCATGGAGAAAAGTTGTTCGAGTTCTTAACAAAGTAGAAAACGAACGAGAGAAAGAAAGAGCTCGATCA